>CAUYRH010096407.1:0-16165 GCA_963574655.1 Perodicticus potto
GATCTAAGTGGAAATGATTTCAATTTAACTCCATTCAATATTGGCTGTGGGTTTGCCATAGATGGCCTCTATTTTAACAAATGTCCTTTCTATACCAGTTTACTTGAGTGTTCTGATCATGAAGGGATGCTGGATATTATCAAATGCTTTTTCTGCATCAGTTCAGAGAATCATATGGTCTTTATTTTTTAATTTGTTTATACGTTGAATTACATTAATAGATTTACATATATTGAACCAGCCTTGAGACCCTAGGATAAAGCCCACTTAGTCATTGTGTATAATTTGTTTGATGTGTTGCTGGATTCTGTTTGTTAGGATCTTATTTAATATTTTTGCATCAATATTCATTAGTGACATTGGTCTATAATTTTCTTTTCTTGTTGGGTCTTTTCCTGGTTTGGGGATCAAGGTGATGTTTGCTTCATAGAATGTGTTGGGTAGTATTCCTTCTTTTCTATATTTTGGAAGAGATTTAGTAATATTGGTACTAGTTCCTCTTTAAAGGTTTGGTAGAATTCTGATGTGAAGCCATTTGGTCCTGGGATTTTCTTTTTAGGGAGATTTTGTATAGCTGATGCTATTTCAGAACTTGATATAGGCCTGTTCAACATTTTCACTTGATTCTGGCTAAGTCTTGAAAGGTGGCATGCTTCCAGGTATTGGTCAATTTCCTTCAGATTTTCATATTTCTGAGGGTAATGTTTCTTGTAATATTCGTTAAGGATTTTTTGAATTTCTGAGGAGTCTGTTGTTATTTTGTCTTTACCATTTCTGATCGATGAAATTAGAGATTTTACTCTTTTTTTCCTAGTTAGGTTTCCCAAAGGTTTATCTATTTTATTGATCTTTTCAAAAAACAACTTTTTGATTTATTGATCTGTTGTATGATACTTTTTGTTTTAATTTCATTTAATTCTGCTCTAATTTTGGTTATTTCTTTTCTTCTGCTGTGTTTGTGATTCGAATGTTCTCTCTTTTCTAGTTGCTTGAGATGTCCCATTAGGTTGTTAATTTCCTCTCTTTCTGTTCTTTTGAGGAAGGCTTGTAGTGCTAAAAATTTCCCTCTTAGGACTGCCTTTGCAGTATTCCAGAGGTTCTGATAATTCATGTCTTTATTGTCGTTTTTTTCCAAAAATTTGGCAATTTCCTTCTTAATCTCATCTATGACTCATCTATCATTCAGCATAAGGTTATTTAGCGTTCATGTTTTTCTATGAGTATGCAGATTTCTGTGTTGTTATTGAGTTCAACTTTTATTCCACAATGATTTGAGAAGATGCAAGGAATAATTTCTATTCTTTTAAATTTGCTGAGGTTATATTTGTGACCTAAGATGTGATTGATATTGGAGTATGTTCCGTGGGCTGATAAGAAGAATGTATATTCAGTTTTGTTGATCTGTTAAATCCAAATGTTGAATGGTTAAGTTTAAATCTAAAATTTCTTTGCTTAGCTTCTTATTGGAGGATCTATCCAACACTGCTAAAGGAGTGTTAAAATCTCCAACTACTATAGAGCTGGAGATTGCTCATGTCTGTTAGCGTTTCTAACAAGTTGCTCATGTCTGTTAGCGTTTCTCTTGTAAATTGAGGCACATTCTGTTTGGGTGCATAAATATTAATAATTGAAATCTCATCATATTGAGTATTACCCTTAACAAATATGAAATGTCCATCCTTATCCTTACTTTGGTTGGTTTAAAGCCTATTATGTCTGCGAATAAGATTGCAACACCTGCTTTTTTCTGCTTTCCATTTGCCTGGAATAGAGATGACCATCCTTTTACCTTGAGTCTATATTTACCTTTTAAGGTAAGATGAGTTTCTTGTATGCAGCAGATATCCGGCCTAAGTTTTTGTATCCAGTCAGCCAACCTGTGTTTCTTTAGAGGACAATTTAAGCCATTCACGTCAATTGAGAATATTGATAAACCTTTTGAAAGTCCAGTGCAAAGTTTTAATCCTTCACCACTGTGGTAGTTGGAAGTTGATCAAAAGTTTCTGAGTGAGTTTACTTTTGTGGTGGAGGATTACGCTGGTCATTTTGGAGGATAGGTCTGAGAATATCCTCAAGAGGTGGTTTAATTATGGAAAATTTCATCAACATGTGGATATCATTAAAGTATTTAATTTCTCCATCATAAGTGAAACTCAGTTTAGCTGGATACAGGATCCTGGGTTGAAAGTTATTTTGTTTTAGGAGATTAAAAGTCAATGAACATCCTCTTCTAGCTTGAAAGTTTTGAGCAGAGAGATCTGCAGTTATTCTAATATTATTCCCCTTGTAGGTTATGGTTTTCTCACACCTAGCTGCTTTCAGAATTTTCTCCTTCATACTGACTTTAGTGAAAATAATTATAATGTGCCTGGGAGATGTCTTATTTGTGTTGAGTTGTGCTGGGGTTCTGAAACTGTCTGCTATCTGAATTTCAGAATCTCTTGGCATATCTGGAAAGATCTCTTTCATAATCTCATGAAGAAGAGACTCTGTGCCTTGTGAAGCCACTTCATCGCTTTCAGGGATCCCTATAAGGCAAATATTAGTTTTCTTCTAATTATCCCAGAGCTCTCTGAGAGAATGATCCGTTTTTGCTCTCCAGTTCTCTTCCTCTTTGAACATTTGGGAGCATTCAAAAGCTTTGTCTTCAATGTCAGAAAACCTTTCTTCTGCTTGCTCCATTCTGGTACTGTATTTCTCAGATCTCTGAGGGCTGCAAATTCTTGTCTCAATGTGTCAAAATCTTTGGTGTTTTTGTCTTTGAATTCCTTGAATTCTTAAGACAATTTTTGAAATGCTCCCTGAATTTCTACTCTAACTTTTCTTCTATTTTATTGATATTATTTACAATCCAAATTCTGAATTTGGTTTCTGACATTTCAGCCACCTGTTTATGAATAGGATCTTCAGTTGTGTCTGCCAGATTGTTCCTTGGGGTGGGGGGTTGATCTACTCTGGTTGTTCATGTTATCAGAGTTTTTCCACTGATTCTGCACCATGATTATTTTACACAATTGAGCTAAATGAGCAGATAAGGAAAAGTTGGGTTGGGAGTTCTAGGAGTAGTGACTTGCCAGTCCTTTGCCTGAAAGCTGGGACTAACATCTTTACCTTTTCCCCTAGGCCTTTGCCAAGGACCCATACAGTGGTATGGCCAGAGAAACTGGGGACCTTCTTGGTGTGGTGGAGTTAAGTGGTTCTATCTTATTTTCAGCTGGTCTCTGTCTTACCCTAGTGAATCAGTTACTCTGGGATGAAGTCTGAGCTGTGCAAAAATACCAGCAGTTAAGTCACCATGCCCCCCACATGCAACAATTGGAAACAGAAAACCAAACCTTCCCACAACCACACACCCAGGATACCACTTTGGATAGTCCTCAGATGATTGGCCCAGTTGAAGAGGTCCCAATCAATTGTCTCAGTCAGCACCAGTCTCAGGTGGGAGAGTTCAAAAGGTCTCTAGCAGCTAGATAGCAGGGGTCTGCTGGCAGCTCTAGTATAACTCACTCTTGCGCTCTATGAGACCAGAAGGACCACTCTAGCAAATAAATTAGCCTGGGAAGGTTGATACCTCCTTCCCCAACTTGCACCTCTGTCACACCCAGTCACTGGTAACCCCGCAGGGCTGAGATCCAGTTCCCTCCAATGAGCAGATGCTCCAGGGGTTTGCACCTGCCTGAGTCACAGAGAGATCTGTGTCTCCTCAGCCAGGCCGCTACTCTCTGCCACTCTCTGCCACTATCCGGCAGGGGGAGGTGAGGCCTGACAACCTTGGGTGCTTAATGGGGGCTGGGGCAATTTACTCAGTCCCAGCCCTGCCCCTGATTGATGATGCTGACAGAACAGAACAACTTCACAGAACTTGTTTCTGTGCTGGCTATTCTTCCCTGTGGATCAGATGCTTGACTGCAAATCAGCCCTGGCTGTGCCACTGCCTGATCTCAGCTGCAGTTTGTATTGGGGCTGACTCAGTTAGAAGTCGCACTTAGCTGTCATTTCCAGCCTCTTGCCGCTTGCCCTTTGTCTCAGCTTTGATCCTCCGAGGGCCGGGTGCGTCTGAAGCTCAGTAAAGCAGTCCTTTGGGTCAGCTCCACCCTGGGAATCTGTTGTCTCTGGGCACATATTCTAATTCCTGTGCTCCACCCAGGCCAGTACTGCCTCAGACATACCCTTTACTCCTGGGGCCTACGTTTCTGTCTGAGATCTGTTCCACCAGTGGCTGCCACTGGAGAAGCTGCTCGGCTTCCTCTCATTGTCCAGAGAGACTGGGAGAGTCCTTTAAAAATATCCCCAGGGGTGAGAGCCCTATTTTTGTTCCCACCGCTGCGACTGCTGTTCTGTGCCTCAAGGGCACCACTGCTCCTATGTGGTTCCCTCTCAACTGACTTTATTCTCCTTACTCCCGAGCCAAAGGATCAGCACAGATCAGCAACAGCCCATGCCCCATCTACACCCCTTGAGAAAATGCCCAAGAATCTGGACTCCATGGGGGACAGGCTTCCAGACCTCAGGGTGAGTGAGAGTGGAGGGGAGTGCTGGGAGTTCAAAATTGCAGGTAGAGAATATATACAGTTTTATACAGGTTTATGTCTGGCAGGATAGTGCCATGGCACCCTAGTAGGGGAAGGAGGTCTGGTTTTTAGAGGGTCTCTCCTGTGGGGTAAAATGGGAGAACATTTGAACTATGCTTACTTGTTTGTATGGAGGTATGGAGTATACTGCAAGCTGTTCTCATGGGGGAGAGGACTCCTGTCAGCTTGGATATGGATTCTGTACCTTTTGTTTGTATCCTTGGGGGTCTCAGGTCACCTCAGCAGGGTTGACGCATGTTTTTCAACCATCTCTTTTAGCTCAGATCCAAACCATTGGCTTTCTTGCTAAATTTCTGTCCTTTAACTCTCCTTCTGGATGGGAGCCTCTGTGGAAAGCTGGCTACAGACCTCCATCTTGCCTCCACTCCTTGAACATTTTTTAAAACTCAAATCCTACCTCACTTTTGACTTTGTATGTTTGTGTGGGAGAGAAGTTACCCAATTAATTCAACTTACTTGGTGATTTGATAATATTCTGTGACATCTTATCTTCAGTAACCCGAGAAATTTTACTAGGGTACTAGTTAGAGATTTGGGAGCTTTTGTTTAAATGCTAAATTTTATTAGAACATATATTTATTCATTTATGTTATTTGACTGAATAAACCCTTCAATATACTTACCTAAAAAAGGAAAAAATGTAGGACACTGAGGACTTTAGAGTTAACTGAAAGGAATTTTTCCCAATAATACTTAATATTCTTCATTTCTTTTTTGAGGAATTACATTGCCATGAGCATTTTTGTGATGTCTCATCCACTAAAGTTAAGACTTATGGCAGTTTAATTCCCCACATAAAAAGGGGCTGCTGTAAACATAACTGGGTTACCAGGAAGCAGATGGTTTTAATTATTTACATAAAAAGCTATTTATGTTGGGAATTTGAAAAAACAATCTAGAAACAATACTCATTGTAGAAACATACATTTTAATTAATTTGGGCTTTAAAAGGAATAATGAGTGGTTATTAAGTGTTACCTAAAAGTCAAATTGGCATTAAAGGCTAGATATGGAAACCTTCAGTGCCTCTGAGGAGAGTCTTAAGGAACTGCAGTTGCATACGTAATTGTATATTTGATCTCCCACAAATAAATCGAGGGGAAGAGGATTATTTAAAATCAGCACAAGCTCACTTGCACGATAATATACAATAACAGCCTGTGTTTGAGCCAGGAAGTAAAAAGTATATACTATACACTACACAAAGAATCCCAAGTTTGGATCCAGGAACATTCAGTGAGACTTTAGAACCAAGGGAAAATTATGCTGGGTAGTTTTCTTCCTCCTTCCCCAAAGACATTTTCTTTCTAATTAGGAGACAGCACAAGGTAGTGGTTAAGAACAAATAACCCTTGGATATAGGGTTGCCAGATTCAGCAATACATGCGCAGGATATCTCATTAAATTTGAATTTCGGTGTAAGTCCTATGCGATACCGAGACATGCTTAAAAATTATTTGTTGTTATTTGAAATTCAAATAGAACTGGGTGTTCTGTACTTAATCTGGCAACTCTGTCTAGGTACCAATCCTGTCCCAGTCCCTGTAAAGGTACATAGATTGGGGCAAGTTATTTAAGGACTCTGTACCTCAGTTTCCTCAGCAGTATAATGAGGATAATGTTAGTACCTATCTTACAGGTTTGTTTGACAATTAAATGAGTTCATGTTTAACTGTGCTTAGTATATACTATATAGTGAGTGCTATATGTTTTGTTTAATAAAACAGTGCCTGCCTGGAAGGAATGGTCAAGTTAAAAAGGATAGCCTTTCAGACTGTGTGGAAAGGCCTTTTGCCTTACTATTTTGGAAAATAACTGTGCATTAATTACTCCATGTGCCTCAAACTTTCTCCTTCACCACTTGTCTTTTATTCTCCTACTAACACCAACCATGCCTACACTTCCTCACGTCTCCTTAGCCATTGGTCACTTCCTAAAGTTAAAGCTTATAGAGGGGTTGAGGTCACTCCCAAACCCTTGGGCTTACATAGCCCTAGACTACTCAGTAATTGCCTGTGCAGAATTGGATGAAAACAAGATGAAGCAAGTATAACTCAGAAGAAGTTGGGCAAAAACCACTCAGGAGTAAGATCCTTAGCTGCAACAAGGTAGATAACAAAGTACATAGTTAGCAATGCCTTATGTAGTGGTTCTCAACTCTCCTAATGTCGTGACCCATTAATACAGTTCCTCATGTTGTGGTGACCCCCAATCATAAAATTATTTTTGTGGCTACTTCATAACTGTAATTTTGCTACTGTTATGAATCATAATGTAAATATCTTATATGCAGGATGTATTTAGGTGACTCCTGTGAAAGGGTTGTTTGACCCCCTCAAAGGGGCTGCAAACAACCCACAGTTTGAGAACTACTGCCTTATAGTTTTATCTAGAAGTCTATATTTCTTCTCAGTAATGATTCTTTTTTTCTCAGTCCACAAACAGGAAACCATCATGCTTTCTCCCAGAATGAATGGAATTTGGTCAACCACTACAATTGAAGCATAAAGTCACACACAAATGCAACATCCACCAGACAATGGAGGGAGTGGAGGAAAACTCAGTTTTGAATAAGGAGCAGAGCAATTAACACAGGTTATACATGAATAGTAGTAGGAGAGACAGGTAGGAGAAAAACTCAACCACCATTCTAAGAGCAAGACTTATTTCTTAAAGGGAAGTTTTCAGCCATATTTTCTAAAATTCCAAATAGCATTGACTTCCATGTTAGCTTCCTACTGCCACCAATTGCCACAAAGTACGTGGCTTAAAAACAATAGAAATTTATTCTCTTGCAATTTTAAAGCCCAGACATCCAAAATCAAGATGGCAGCAGCTCTGGTTCCTCTGGAGCCTCTGAGGGAGAATCCACGCCCTGCCCTTCTTCCTCTCTTGACACAGTCTTTGAGGTTCTTGGACTGTGGTTGCATCAATGCAGTCTTTGTCCTCAGATGGCCTTCTTCCCTGTGTTTCTGTGGCTTCTTCTTTTTTGTGTCTTACAGAGTCACCTCTGATTGGATTTAAGGCTCAGCCTAATCCAGGTTGAACTCCTCTCAAGATCCTTATCTTAATTTCATCTGCAAAACCCCTTATTCCAAATGGGGTCATAGTGTGATGTTTCTGGTACAGATATCGTGGAGTGGGAGTGGAGGAACACTATACAACCCACTTTAATCCACCAGAGTCTCGAATACAAGTCAACAACATTTCAGAGAAGGCCAGCTAAGGATGAGAGCAAACCACAGCATGTGGGGGAGAATCAGTAGAACTTAGAAAAACAAGATGAGAAGGAATTCAGCATAGCATCTCCTAAGTGGAGACCTACCTCTCAGAAATACTAGACTAAGGGTTTCTGTCATTTAATTATTAAAGAGAAGTTAGGAATTGATATTAAAAACTTACTATCACAGGCAATTTGCTATATGTCATTCATAATTCACGTTACAGGAATTCTCATGGACATTTTCAACAAATCACTTTTTATCTTCAAACTACCCAGCTCGCCCCAATGCCAACAGAGACTATTATAAGAGAAAAATGACAAGAAGGTAGTGATCACAGTCAGAACTAGGTAAATAGAATGATTCAGGGAAAATCTGCCTTACCCAAACTTCTGTCTACACTATATACTGCCAGGGATACTCTGGGAAAAGTCCAAGGTCTTCTCCCATATAATAATTTTAATTTCTATCTTTCAGAATCTATCAACTGCTAAGGCACTAAAGCAAGAGATCCACAATATAATGTAGGTGTTATCTACATTTTATACGTGACAAAGTCAGGATATGAACTCAAGTCTTTTTAACAACTAAATTCTTACTGTTCTGTTGATAGACTGCTTCTCAACCATTCCTAATAAACTAAGTGTGTTTTGAACACAGGAACACCCTCCAGTTATGAAGCTCCATTATCCTTCTTTTTATCTTTGCAATGCACAGAATAGTGCTAGCTACTTCGTAGCATAGTGCTAGATACCTTGTGTGCTTTGTATATAATAGGTGACAACTTGTTGAGTGCAAAGTGAAACATTCTGCAACAAAGCTAGGCGGAATAACTAGGCTGAATCCAATTCATTATACAGTACTAAGAAACTAGTTAAGAACTTCTGCAAATGTCTGAGAAGTTCAATTAGATAGAATGATGAAATTTTCACAGTAAATACATACAGTCTGGTCAGACAATCTTCAAGGGCTAAAACTTCTGACTCAGAAAGGTATCTTTTCCTAAAAATGCAAAGAAAGTAACAAGAAGACAGCTGTGTTGATTCAGTTTAAGTAACAAGGCCATGCTGTTTCGAATACCATTTAAAGGTAGACCAGATGAAACTCAGTATTTATACATTGCAATGCAGATTTTGTGGTTATTAAAAAAAAGTATGATTCTTTGTTTGAATTTAACAGATTAGTCTCTATCCATCTATCAAAATAATGTTTCAAACTAACTCTTGATTATTCAAAGATAGTTTATTCCACTTACCTAGATGACTGTTTCTCCTGCTTATTAGTCATGATTAACTCTGAGTTCCCCATCAAAGGACAGAAGGTACAGAGACGTACAAAGAATTTCAAAGCAAACAACTTGGACACTTAACAGCTCACATGAAAAGCCTGGAAGAAGAAAAGGACACCACCACCACAAAATAAAACATTGATGTTGGTAGGACTGCAAACTAGAACAACCTCTGCTGAAAGCTGTATGAAAATACAAAAAACTTAAAGTGGACCTGCAATTTGACCAGGCAATCCCACTCTTGAGTATATACAAAGGAACAAAGGTCATTGTATAGAAAGGACAACTGTGCACAAGTGTTTATAGTAGCATAGTTTACAATCTCAAAGACATAGAAACAACCCAGTGCCCACTAATACATGAATGGATTAATAAAATGTGGTATTTGCACACCATGGAGTACTATTCATCCATAACAACATGGCAATCTAGTATCTTTTGGGACAACCTAGATGGAACTGGAAACCATTCTTCTAAGTGAAACATCACAGGAATGGAGAAACAAACACATGTACTCAGTACCAAATTGGAACTAATCAGTCAACACTTAAGTGCACATATGGAAGTAAATCTCAATGAAAGTCAAGTTGGGAAGGGGGGGTGGAAGGGATGTATAAATTCATACCTACTGGGTACAGTACACGCTATCTGGGTGAAGGGAACACTTGTAACTTTGACTCAACCTGTACAAAAACATAGTATATAACCAAAACATGTGTATCCCCTAATAGTCTGAAATTTAAAAAATAAAATAAAAAGGCAATAGAATTTAGTGATCACACAGCATGGTATCGGCACAAAAATGGAGACATAGACATTTGGAACAAAATAGAAAACCAGAGGATGAAACTAACATCTTACAGCCACCTAATCTTTGATAAAACAAACAAGAACATATACTGGGGGAAAGAATCCCTGTTCAATAAATGGTGCTGGGAGAACTGGATATTCACACATAAAAGACTAAAACTGGACCCACGCCTTTCTTCACTCACAAAAATTGATTCAAGATAGATAAAAAACCTAAATTTAAGGCATGAAATGATAAAAATACTCAAAGAAGGCATGGGAAAAACACTTGAAGATATTGGCCTGGGGAAGGACTTTATGAAGAAGTCTTCATGGCATTGCAATAACAACAAAAATAAACAAATGGGATTGAAGTAAACTGAAAAGCTTCTGTACAGATAAGGAAACAATCACCAAACCAAATAGACAACCTACACAATGGAAAAGGATATTTGCATATTTCAAATCAGACAAAAATTTGAAGGCAACGCCTGTGGCTCAGTGAGTAGGGCGCCGGCCGCATATACCTAGGATGGCGGGTTCAAAACCGGCCCCAGCCAAACTGCAAAAAAAAAAAAAAAAATAGCCAGGCGTTGTGGCAGGTGCCTGTGGTCCCAGCTACTCAGGACCACAAGAGAATTGCCTAAGCCCAAGAGCTAGAGGTTGCCATGAGCTGTGATGCTACAGCACTCTACTGAGGGTGACAAAGTGAGACTCTGTCCCTAAAAAAAAAAAGAAAAAGCTTGATAACTAGGATCCACATAGAACTCAAATTAATCAACCTAACGAGGGCTAACAATCCCTTGTGTCACTGGGCAAGACAGATGAATATAACTTTCTCTAAAGAAGACAGATGCATGGTTAACAAACATATGAAAAAATGCTCATCATCTTTAATTATTAGAGAAATGCAAATCAAAACCACCCTGAGATATCATCTAACCCTAGTGAGAATGGCCCACATCACAAAATCTCAAAACTGCAGATGCTGGCATGGATGTGGAGAGAAGGGAAGACTTTTACACTCCTGGTGGGACTGCAAACTAATACAACCTTTTTGGAAGGAAGTATGTAAAACCCTCAAAGAACTCAAACTTGACCTCCCATTTGATCCTGAAATCCCATTATTGGTCATCTACCCAGAAGAAAAAAAAATCCTTTTACCAAAAGGATACTTGCACTAGACTGTTTATCGCAGTTCAATTTACAATTGCCAAAATGTGGAAACAACCTAAATGCCCATGAATCTAGGAAGGGATTAATAAGCGGTGGTATATGTATACCATGGAATTCTATTCAGCCATTTAAAAAGATAGAGACTTCACATGTTTTGTATTAACCTGGATGGAAGTGGAACACAATATTCTTAGTAAAGCATCACAAGAGTGGAGAAGCAAGAATCCCATGTACTCAATTCTGATATGAGGACAATTAATGATCTAGTGCATGACAGGAGGTGGGAGAAGGGGAAAGCAGAGAGAGAGAAGGGGGAGGGGGGAGGGGATCATGGTGTGTGACACACCTTTTGAGGAGGGACACAATTATAAGAGGGACTTTACTTAACAAATGCAATCAATGTACCTTCAATGAATCCCCAACAATAAAAAAAGGAAGAAAGAAATACATTTCATAAGTGAAAAAATAAAAGATTTAGGTTCTCTGTACCTTCAATGAATCCGCAACAATAAAAAAAGAAAGAAAGAAATACATTTCATAAGGGGGAAAAAAGGATTTAGGAAAATAAGATTTTTAAAAATTATTTTGGAAATCCCCAAATGTTCTGCATTTATGACCTCTCTGACCCTCAGTACTCTACCATATCAGGAATTAATAGAGCAGTTCATTTTTGTTCTTATCAGTTACATCAGAGAGTAACATCAGGGACTACTTCCCTTATTATGTGTATCTCAAAATTTTGGAAGTCTGTAATAAAATGTAAACATATGTTTTGTCCTGTACAATCATGATATAATAAAATCATTCTATAGAAGAATGGCTAACCGTTTTGCTTCTGATAACTTTCCATGAACCCAATCAGCTGTATTTCTAAAGCAGGGATTGCCAGATTTAGAAAGATTTTGTGAAGATTCTGATGATATTTGCTTTGATGTTTGAAGTGGGGCTTGCAGGGAATTGGAAGAGAGTCACCATGAGAAGCAAGAAATCAAGAGGCTTTATCACCCTTCAGCATGACTCCGGTGTCTTTAGCTCTGAAGGCCAGTAGGAGAGGCAGGAAAGGTGGAAGTGGCTGCAGACCACTGTAATGGGAAAGAGGGAGAGAGGACAGATGTTGGCTACGGGCTCTGAGAGCCATCTGCCTACACAGAGTTTCAGAGGAGGTGGGACATGGAGCCAAGTGGCAAGAACTGACCCATGAAACTATAAAAGTCAGTTCTTTGTTCTTCTTGAGTTGTCAACAATACCTGATACCTGCTCATTCATTTATTCTTTCAGCAAGTATTTTTTTGCTCCATAGTCTAAATCTGTGTTCAGAAATTTCCTTGTTGCTGGAGCCTCATGTATTCACTAAAACAATTAAGGGTATATTGAACAACAAATACTTAAGAACAGTCTATATATTTATCCACATCAGGTTAGTTAGATTATCGTCAATCTATGCAATGAAATACGATAAAGCCTTTAAAATAATGCTATAAAAGAGAGTTCACAAGGAAAGATTTAAGACATATTATTCAATAAACTGCATACAACTATTCTAAAATAAAGTTATAACTTTAAAAGAATATGTACTGTTATAAATACATATGTTTCTAAATACTAAAAATGACATACCTAAAATTATAAAGATGTTTATCCTATGGGTGGTAGAATTACAGAAAATCTTTGCATTCTAAACATTTGTGATAGACAGAGCAGAATAATAAGCCTCCCCCCCACCCAAGAAGGTCATGTCTTAGTATCTGAAACCTGGGGATATGTAACTTCACATTGCAAAAAGGATTTTGCAAATGTTACTGAGTATCCTAAGATGGGCAGCTTATCCTGGACTGTCTAGGTATGCCCAATGTCATTGTAAGGATCCTTATTAGAGGCAGATATGTGGCTCAAAGGCAGAGAAGGAGATGTAATTATAAAAGCAGATATCAAAGTGAGGAAGCCATAAGCCAAGGCATGTGGGCAACTTCTAGAGGCTAGAAAAGACACGGAACAAATTCTCCTTTAAGGCCTCCAGCAGAAACACAGCCTTGATTTAAGTTCCAAAGACCCATTTCATGCTTCTGACCTCCAAAACTATAAGATAATAATTTTGTGTTGTTTTAAGCCACTACATTTGTGGTAATTTGTTACAATGACAATGGGAACCATTATAACATTCCATATGACTGTTACATTTGTTAACAAAATATCAGTGATGTTTTAAAGTATATCCCAAGTGGTATAATTTGGCCCTTGTTCTCATTACTACCAAAGTAGAGTTTATAGTATTTTGCAATAGGCCATTTAGAAGGCCTTTAAAACTCAAGATCTCTAAACCCACCCCCAGAACTATGGCATGACATGCCTCCAACCAGCACATTCCCTCTGTGGCACATTGAACTTGTTAATAACTGTATTGATTGAAAGGGTACCAAGAGAAACAGAAGCGTTGGCATGAATATTAAGGTGAATGTTAAGGCAATCACCCAGCACCTTTTATGTTATTTCATAGACGTATACCTATCTCTCCTCTGCCCACAATCCTCCCCTCCATCACCACCCCCAGTTTCATTTAGTTCTGGTGAGCATTTTTCTGCCACTGTAACTCTTAGGTTTGTGTTGTTCTGTTTTGTTTGGTTAGAGAAAGGATTTTTTATAAGTCTATGTGTTGTTTGCTTTGCGACGAGACACCTTGGTTTAATTCTTATTGCCTACTTCTTTTTACTTCTGTCTAATCCAAATTATTAACCTGTAACCCAACACTGTATATTTATAAGAGGTAGAAGTTTGTCCATGAGGAGCTGGCAATCCATTGGAAAACCCAAAAGGAGGCCCATGGTACTCGAGGGAAGGTAGAAATAAGCAAAGGGCCTAATTCCTAACCCAGCCCTAGGAGATCCCAGAAGTGCTGGAGAAAGCAATAACTGAGCTTTATCATAACAGAGCCTAAGAAGCATCGAGAAATGTAAATTTGGTTAAAATACAAGTGGAACAATTCTTGAATTTCTGCTGTCATCAATAACAATACAACTAAGATTGGCTCAGAACATCATAGTTGATGGCGCACTGTCTCCAATGCCTTACAAGTTGGATGAGACCACATCTCCTATTGTGATGAAGAAAGAACAGGTAAAGATAAATGAATTGACCAAGGAAATAGAAATGTGGCTAAGTAAAAACCTTCCATCACCGAATTCCTCTATGGTCAAGCCACTTCCCAAAGAAAGTCATGGTTTAAATACATCACTAGGGACTACATCATGACTTAAGAACAAATATATAATATGTCTAGAAAAATAATTACTGAAGAAATGGTATGCAGCTACATGCCAATAAATATCATAGCCATCTGACAAAACCATCTAAAAATGAGCAGTAGAAATCTAGATTCAGTGATATGAAATTTAATTAATACAAAATTGCATCAGTTTTCCCAAGGAAAGATAAAATGAAGATGACAAAAAAATTAAAACTAAATTATTTTCAACAATTATTTTGAATCAGATGCTGCTACTGTCACCTTAAATTTTCACTGATAGCCAATTCCATTTTAAAAAAGAAAGGTAAATTAGTTTAAAAATTGTGAGAATTTTTACTTTAACTAAATATAAAAATCATGACTCCCCCAAACCAGGTCATTTGGAATAATAATATAATGTCTACATGGAACTATTTCAATGTCACTGGCAGCTGGAATCTTAACTATTAAAGAGAGGGAAGAGACCACCATGCAAAAAAATGGGTGAAAACTCATTTTGCAACAGTTAACTCTTCACCTATAACAAGGTCATGTTAAGAAAAATTATTCAAAATTTGGAAATTTGCAAAAAGATTTGATTTCCGTGTGTCCTTTCAAAGTCATGCAAAGGCATGGCCCATCCCCAGCACCTATGAGTTATCTATGTAGGAGTTGGCATGTTCTTTTTTTTATAGAGCCCTATAGTAAATATTTGGGGCCTTTGAGATAGGGTCTCTTATGCCAATTACTCATCTCTGTCATTGTAGTGTGAAAACCACCACAGGCAATACATAAAAGAATGGGAGTTGCGGTGTTCCAATAAAACTTTATTCGGCTTCAATGGGTCTGCAGCTGCAGTTTGCTACTCTCAATCTGGGAAAAGGTAACCTTCCTCTTCCCTTTAGCTTGGGGCTCAGAATCTGTGACCTTAGACACTAACTACTAACCCCAAGGGGTACCATTCCATTACTCTGTAGAAAAGTCTCCAGTTTGGCATCTAACTTTTGTGCCTTATTTCAGCATTCTTTCTTTCACCCACTGTATTACACTTACACACTTCAGTGCTTCTTATCCTCAGTTGAACCATCCCTCATTTTCATCACTCAGTTATGAGTAACATAAATCGTTGGCATGTGCTCATTGCATATTTGTATGAGAATTAGGCTTTTAACATTTTTGAAAAGTATATTTTGACAGGTATAAAAGGGTAAAGTAGGAACCTGGAGAAGGATTTCTTTGAAGAAAGCTAGTTTGCAAGTTACAAAGGCTTCTCCGTGGGAGAAGGTGCATAAGTTTGCTCCTCCCTCCAAGCCTGGGGAATGAGCTTCATGGGATTCCTTAGAGTTTTGATCTGGAATCCCAGCAGCACAGGGGACACTGCGGGATGGGAACTCTAACAGGCAAGTGACTGTGGCTTGTTGGCCACCGTCCTGTCGGATTGAAGTGAGTGGGCAACACCACACTGTCCAAGGTGATCAGGGCAAAGAATGCCTACCTTCCCAGGAGCCAGCCTGCAGTTGTCTCAACAACTGTTGAAACAAGCCACCTGGAAAGACAAGGCTGCACCCTCCACATACAGGATAGGAAATAAATTAGCAAGAAACCAGCTTGAGTCCAGTGCTTGGGAGGGGAGGAGTGATTCCCCACAGAACTTGCAAAAAGCATGCTCAGAAAAAGAAACCCAGGATCACTGAAACTGAACTTCCCTGCCCCCTTTGGCTATTCATTTTCCCAGTGCAATTTTAAGAGAGTCTCAAAAATCAGCCTGGTAGAAAGGATGGGGAGTGTAGAAGATTAGAAGCTCTTTTAGGCAAAAAAAAAAAAAAAAAAAAAAAAAAAAAACACGCTGGGGGGGGGCCATGGCGCGGGGGTGAGGGCG
>CAUYRH010096408.1:0-11639 GCA_963574655.1 Perodicticus potto
TTTTTTTTTTTGAGACAGAGCCTCAAGCTGTCACCCTGGAGAGAGTGCCATGGCATCACAGCTCACAGCAACCTCCAATTCCTGGGCTCAAGCGAGTCTCTTGCCTCTGCCTCCCAAGTAGCTGGGACTACAGGCGCCCACCACAACGCCTGGCCATTTTTTGGTTGCAGCTGTCATTGTTGTTTGGCGGCCCGGGCTGGATTCGAACCTGCCAGCTCAGGTGTAAGTGGCTGACGCCTTAGCCCATTGAGCCACAGGCGCCGAGCTGAGATTCCTATTGTTATTGAGTTCAACTTTTATTGTGTGATGGTCTGAGAAGATGCAAGGAATAATTACTATTATTTTAAATTTGCTAAGGTTACACTTGTGACCTAAGATGTGATCAATTTTGGAGGATATTCCATGAGCTGATGAGAAGAATGTATATGCAGTTTTGTTAGAATGAAATGGTCTATGGATTTCTGTTAAATCCAATTGTTGAATGGTTAAGTTTAAGTCTAAAATTTCTTACTTAGTTTCTTATTGGAGGATCTAGCCAACACTGTCCAAGGAGTGTTAAAATCTCTGACTCTTATGGTGCTGGAGGAAATCAATTTGCTCATGTCTGCTTGAGTCTTTTTTATAAATTGAGGCACATTCTAATTGGGTACAAAAATTTAATAATTGAAAGCTCATCATGCTGAGTGTTACCTTAACAAATATGAAGTGACCATTCTTATCTTTTCTTACTTTTGTTGGTTTAAAGCCTATTGTATCTGTGAATAAAATTACAACAATTGCAACACCTGCTTTTTTTTTAATTTCCATTTGCCTGAATTATAGATGACCATCTCTTCACCCTGAGGGATATTTATATTATAAGGTAAGATGAGATTCTTGTATGCAGCAGACATCGGGCCTGAGTTTCTGTATCTAGTCACCCAATCTGTGCCTCTTTCAAGGACAATTTAAGCCATTTGCATTAATTGAGAATATTGATAAGCCTGGTAGTATTTTGAGTTTGGAGTTTTTCAAAAGTCCGGTGGACATTTTTAATCCTTTTATAACTGTGGAAGTTAGAGTTTGATCAAAAGTTTCTGAGTGGGTTTACTTTGGTGGTAGAGCATTGTGTTTGTGATTGTGGAGGATGGGTCTGAAATTATCTTGGAGAGCTGGCTTAGTTATGGCAAATTTCTTCAACATGTGAATGTCATTAAAGTATTTAATTTCTCCATCATAAATGAAACTCAGTTTAGCTGGATAAATAATCCTGGGTTGAAAATTATTTTGTTTTAGTAGACCTTTATTAAAGGTTGATGACCATTCTTTTCTAGCTTGAAAAGTTTCAGCAGAGAGATCTGCAGTCATTCTAGTATTCTTCCCCTTGTAGGATTTGGTTTTCTTATGTCTGGCTGCTTGAAGAATTTTCTCCTTCATATTAACTTTGGTGAAGTTAATTATAATGTCTCTATGAGATGTGTTATCTGGATTTCAGAATCTCTTGCCATGTGTGGGAAGTTTACCTCTATTATCTCTTGGAGTAGAGCATCTAGGCCTTTCGAAGTGACCTCTTCTCCTTCAGCCTGAGTATAAGGCAAATGTTTGCTCATTTGGAGTGTTCCCACAATTATCTCAGGGAATAATCCATTCTTGCTTTGCACTTCTCTTCCTCTTTGAGCATTTGGGAGTGTTCAAAGCTTTGTCTTCAATGTCAGAGATCTTTTCTTTTGCCTGCTCCATTCTGTTACTAAGGGATTCTACTGTATTTCTCAGATCTTTGAGGGCTGAAAGTTCTTGCCACAATGTGTCAAAAATCTTTGGTGATTTTGTCCTTGAATTCATTGAATTCTTGAGACAACTTTTGAATTTCTCCTTGAAATTTTAATTCCATCTTTACCTCCCTTCTGTTGATCTTATTTGCCATCCAAATTCTGATCTTGTTTTCTGACATCTCAATCATTTGTTTATGAGCGGGATCATCTGGTGCATCTGCTTTGTCATTCCTCGGGGGAGTTGATCTACTCCAATTATTCAAGTTGCCAGAGTTTTTCCTTTGACCTGCCTCATGCTTATTTTTCACCGTTTGGCTAGATGGGCAGGTAAGGTGCAATTGGATTAGGGGCTCCTGGAGTTGGGCTTAACCAGCCCTTTGCCAAGGATCTGGGACTGATGACTGTAGGTTTTTCCCCTACAGCTTTGCAAAGGACTCATATAGTATTATAGTCTGATGCTCTGGGGACCTGCTTGGTGTGGTGGGGGTTAGGAGGCTCTGTCTTGTATTCAGCTTGTCCTTATCCAATACTAGTGGATCAGTGACTCTGGGTTGAAGTCTCAGCTGTGGAGAAATATAAGCAACTAAGACACCCTTTCCCCCGTGGGCAACAACTGGAAAAGGAAAATCAACCCTTCCTATTACCACACAACCAGGGTACCACCCAAGAAGGTCCTTGGGTGAATGGCTCAGGTTAGGAGTTCCAAACCAATTGAATAAGTCAGTACCAACTTTCAAGTGGGAGAGTTCGAAAGGTCTCTAGCAACTAGATAGCAGAGGTCTACTGGCTACTCAAATGTGGCTTGATCTGTTCCTCTGTGGAGTCAGAAGGCCCACCCAGTAGCAGAATCAAGAATTCCGTAATGTATTACATTGAAGATACCTTTTAGATTCCTATTCAATTGAACACCAAAGTTATATGGTGAAGGTGAAAGACATCTATTATTATAGTTTATTATTGGCATTTAATTATTCTAAGTATTGATTTAAAGAAATAGTTTTAAAGACACATATAGGAAAGTCAATGTTTGTTCATAAAGAAAAAAGAGAAGTGCATAAAATAATAAGAATTTAGGTAATTTATACATCCATTCTATATATGTGGTTACTTGAGGATTTATATTATTAACTCCTACTATTTCAAATATGAGCAAACGTAAGGGAAAATCATCAAGGACCTCCACGTAGATCTTAGAACTCAGTCATAAAGACAAATACTTATTATATTATTTGATAAAAACATGTAGGGTTCTTTAAGAATCAGTTCTTCCAAATAACTGTTCCATTGCCATTAAACAGTTCTTTCTTGGATGGAAAGAGCTAAGGAAATAATGGACAATAATTTGGGAGTTGGCCAGTTCCTATACGAAGGGATAAAGGATGGTAAGAGTTTGGGGGAGGTTCTCATGTAATAAAACAGGGTTTCTACATTCATAAAATTTGAAAAGTTTGAGGGGAAAACAGAATTTCTTGCTATAGAATAAGCTAGAAATATTTCAGCAGTATGTAATTAATTTTGCTAAAATGATCTGTATTCAAACTGGGTGCTACAGAGTTTAAAAAGAGTTTCAAAAGAGAGAGAATCAGGAGAACATTTGATGGATGTGGGAAGGGGCTGCAAATGGAAAGGCTATTGCAATTTTGCCTGAAGTGCAACATGTTCCTTATTTCCTTGTGGGTTAAAATGTAATTCTTGTTTTAGTACTTATTGTCAAGTTAAAACTCAGAAAGTGATGACAGTTACCCCCTTAATATTTCTTTTTAAAAGTGTATTCCCTTGGTCCTTGAAAACTGCTATAAAATTACTAATTAATATTTGGCAAGGAATTTGGAAAGGTATGTATTCCCAGACACGCCATAAAACATCTTGGTTAGAAGGTAAAATCAAGGCTACAGTATACCTATTAAAAGGATTTATAACTGTTTCAACTTAGAGTGGAGATGGAAAGAACACCAGACAACTGTTAAGAGTTTGAAAGTAGAAAATATGTTCTGCTATTCATCAAAAAGAAGGCACTAGGGATATAGAATTTTTTTTAAGTTATGAGAAAATGTAGAAGAATTAAACAAGCTTTTAACTGATATCCTGAAATTCGAACATACGTTGAAATGCAGTAGCCAACCTAATATGATGACATTCTTGGGACTACTTGCATAAGAGATGTTTATTTATGAAATAATGATAGCATTACATTTGGTATTTTAAATTATTACATCAAATTGAGGAGAAGGGAGTTTTCAAACATAAAAAGAAATTAAAAAGAGTGAGGTACTACTTATATTAGAATAGATTGATTGTTTGAACCCTCAACATATAATCTCAATACTATTTTTCAACTCCAGTGGTTAATGATAAAATTAATTGCTTGGTATGGGAATATTACATATTGCAAAACAAATCAACAAATAGATAATAAAATTTTACTCAGGCATTTGTCATCTATGCAGATAAGAATGTTACCTTAGGTGTTCAAATAGAATTAATTTATATGTGTTCTTATAGACAAACAATATATATATTTGAGTTGAATTTTGTGTGGATTGTTTGTCTGCCATCTAATATTTTACATTTTTTCAAAATTTATCATATTTCAATAATTAGTTAGATGAAAGTAAGAGTTTTTAAAAATGTAGTTTTTAATATTTAAATTTCTAGAACTCAGAGAAAAATCTTCCTTTACAAGTTGTCTCCCAGTTGATGGTTGTAAGCTTCTAACTATGATGGAATTTTCTTATAGTTGTTCCTACTATTACTACAACACTACTACAAACAATATTGCTCCTGCTGCTCCCACCACTATCACTTCTACTCTAATTAGTAGTAATAGTAATAATAGTAATTGAAACGGCAAACAACTTTGAGTATTTACTGTGCTTTAGGCACTGTGAGCACCATTTTCAATATATTCTCTATTTGTTTTTTTTCTTAACCATAGCAGATAAGTATTATTTTTATTATTATTATTCTCATTGTATAGCTTAAGTTCACAATGCTAGTAAAGAACAGACATAGCATCTTATTTTCACTATTAAGTATATTTTACTGAAACATTTCTTTTGATGATAGAATTATTACTTATCCAACTATGAAAAAATACATTATTGTCCTCGTATTAAAATGACATGGACTGTTGAGGATGAGGCTAATCAATAACGCAAACACAGAACTTTACAAAGTTTATTTAAATAGCTTAGCTAATTATACAAATATGGAAAATATCAAAGCAGATATTGCTCAGTTCTCTCTCTTATTTAGAGCTGTCTACGATGAAGCAATAGTGAGATTGGGACAGCCATGGTGTTTTGAAACTTCTGATAAATTCTTGTGAGGATCTCATAATCAAAAATACAGGAAATTCTGGAAAATCAAAGGTGAATGATATTTCCTTGTGAAAGAATGCCCCAGTTAACTCTATGGAGCTTTGTCACACATACTTTGAGAGGATTATACAGTCACACATGTAGATTGGTTCCCATGAAAGCAATGGAAGTTTCCTTTCTCTACAAAAGATTATTATCATTTGAACTCAGTCCTTCAAACACCTCCTGTAAATAATCTGTAGCCAATAGTGAAGCATCTGTGTCTCCACTCATGGAAATCCCTGAAGTTTTTATTCTTCCCTCAAATAATATAGTTATGTGAAATATACATTTATGGATAGATGGGCAAATATCATATGACAGACATTTTTAAACAAAATTTCTGTTCATCAAATATATTTAACAGACATACCATTGAAGTTGAATAGTGTACCAATTTTAAAATATATATATTGTCCTTTGTAGGAGAGAAGGAGAGAGAAAGAAGAAGGAAAGACAGAAGGAAGGGAGTGAGGGAAGGAAGGAAATGAGATGGAGGGAGAGAGGAAGAGAAAAAGAGAAAGAAGGAAGGAAGGAGAAAACAGTAGAGAACTTGAAACTCTAGGTGGGGTTGTCAATGTTCTAGTCTCTACACATTCTAATTGGCTTAATTGCCAGGTTAAGAGAAGGACTGAAAATTTATTATCTTGTGTTTTAGAAAATGTTAAGTTAAAATCTACCTTTCACCAAAATCAGTATAAATTCCGATTAAAGAAAATTATAAGAAATATCTATTTATGGAAATATGGCTCATTAGTAAAAATAAAATGAAAATGAAAAGATGTATGTAGCACCTTTATTAACATTTTAAAGTATGGTTAAATTAAAAAATAAAGTGACTTAGCACACTGACTTGTTAAGAATTTTACCATGAAGAAAAGAAAAGAAGCATTGTTATTTTTATGGCCCTGATTTAAATCAACAGGGAATAATTAGATCCCAACATAGAAATGATAAGAATCTTTAATTCTATTAATAATTCAAAATTTGACAAACTTTAACTGTTCTTACTTATTACTTATTCCCCATGTCTTTTTTGATTATTACAGTTAAAATCAACATTTCGGGCATTTACCTTTTCATTCTACATGGTATTTTGCTTTGTTTTTCTTTTTTCAAGTAACATTTTATTTTTGTAATTTCAGAATATTACAGTGGTACAAATGTGTTGGTTACATGAATTGTTTTTATACATTTTGAGTGAAGTTATAACATGCCTTGCACATGGATAGTGTGCTTATTAGGTGAGAATGTATCCTTTTCTTCCTTGCCCTCCCACCAACTTACTTTCATTAATTTTTTCTACCAAGTCTTCACATTGGTGTTGAATGCTCAGTTCAAATTTAATAGGGAGGACACATCAGGTTTCTTTTTCCATTCTGGCAGAATGCTCTCGAGTTTCATCCAGATTGTTACAAAAGGTATTAGTTTACTTTTTTAAGGCTGTGTAGTACTCCTTGGTGTGCTTATATCACATTTTATTGATCCATTCTGGTACTGATGGGCACTTGGATTTTTTCCATATCTTTCCCATTGTGAATTGTGTTCCGATAAACATTTGAGTGCACATGTTTTATTTAGTAAAAAATATTCTTTTTTAAAAAAGGTTTTCATTGTGTTTAATAATTTGATTGTTCAAAACTATGTAAGAAATATTGGCTGGGCCTTGTGGCTCACACCTGTAATCCTAGCACTCTGGGAGGCTGAGGCAGGTGGATTGCTTGAGCTCCCAAGTTCGAGACCAGTCTGAGCAAAAGTGAGAGCCCCATCTCTACTAAAATAGAAAAACTGAAGCAAGAGGATCTCTTGAGCCCAAGGGTTGGAGGTTGCTATGAGCTATGACGCCATAGCACTCTACCCAGGGCAACATCTTGAGAGTTTGTCCCCCAGCCCCCCAAAAAACATGTGAAAAATAATATCTTCTCCTCTTTATACAAGCTCTCTTAGTAAGCAATTCTTCATAGAATGCTCTATCGCTGTTAGGTATGTGTTGTTAAAATGACAATCTAAAGTAATTGCTTGTAGTGGAATCATTTGTTATTGAATATCCTGCTTAAACTTGACATTTCCTTCATAGGCACAGGATCATAGGACATGAACACATAGTAGGAGCTTAATAAATGTTGAAAAATCCTGTCTTGCTTTGGTAGACTTAATAAGTTATATCCTTAAATCATTTCTCATTCTTCAATAGTAAAAATTTTGGAACGTCATATGATTCCTTAAGTATTCAAGAACACATTTCATTGTGTCCTTTGCACTAAGCATGAGCGGGCCACTAGGAAAGGTAATTGTGGAAGCTTCAGGCACATTTATGGAGAAATAGCTAAGGCCATTGTTGGTTCCTCCTCTTCATCTCTTCATAGACCTACTGCCTGTAATATGGATTTTGCTATATTGAATTTTATGAGGTTTTAAAAATATGTAATGAAATGCTGGGATAGAAAGATTGTGAGCCATACGAACCTTGGAATACATATTGAAAATTTTACAGAGAAAGGAAATAAATGTTTATCTTATTTGGAATCTTTTATTTAACTATTTTTAATGTTTTTATGTCATTCATAGCTAAACTGAATACAAACCACTATCCCATTCTTATATAGCATCCATATGCTTTTACCTCAAAAGAAATCAAGAATAATGTGAGACCTTTATATTTGCTATCTTCCTTTTTACTATTTGTTGTGTCTAATTAAATAACCAAACAACTATCAAGGATACTTAATATCTCTGGTACTATACACAGTTCATATTCAAAACTTTTTATTTACCTCTCTTAACATAGCTCCCTAAATAGGGCACATATCTGAACACCCTGCTCTGTTATATCCACATTTTCCTTTCACCTTTCTGGAACTGTTTGAACATCTTGAAATGTTTTAGATAGTGTTAGTAATCAACACTATTTTCCATTAGAAACATAACTAAATAATTAATGACAGCTAACATTTATAATTATTTTCCATATGGCTCTCCCTGAATTAATGTTCTCTAATTTAGTTTTCACAATAACCCAATAAAGTAAGTAGCCTTGTTATTCCCATGATGAGAAACACGTATAAAAATTAGGTGATTTTCCAAAGATCACACATTTATTAGAATTGATCAGAATAATAATCCATTAATTAACTCACAGTTTCTCTTTCCAAAAAAATTTAAATTCAAAAGAAAATGTGCCTGGTATTATTTACATTTTATAGGATCTGATGTTAAGCCAAGTCAGTGGCAATAGAATTAGATATGAGAAAGTTTTTTGATCCATAAGTGATTTACAGGGTGACTAAGCTCCTTTAGATTTATGATCATAAAATGGTTGGTAAATACAAGGGAGTGAATTTATGCATTAAGAGACTCATGAAATATGGCCTGCAGCAGGTAAAGTTGATTATTATTCAAGAACAGAAAACATGAGACAATTTTGAGATATATATGTCGAGACCTGAGCATGTACTATTCCAATGCTATAGAATCCTTTTATAACTGTAGCTAGAGTCTTCATTATTATTGTCAGATGGCAATTAAGTAGATAATTCAGAGCAGTCCAAAAAATTCTGGTGAATTAGTTCTTATGCTGCTTGTATCGTTGTAACATAACTGAAATTTGACTTGTACTGTGTTTAAGCAGAAACAAGGATCATTATTATCTGGTATTCTATTCTCCCCAAATAATCAAACACTGTTCTATAGTACATTTATTCTTTAAATTGTGTTAAGTATTGTTGAATTTATTGCCCCCTTTTTTACACTGGCATGCATGATATGAATATTGTATACTTTGGGGCAGGAGATTAACAAGGTTTTTGAAGGGACTGAAGCTAACGTAATTGCAAGATGGGAATTCTTTATGTACAACTATGCATAATCAAAATGTTATATGAGGTGTAGGGACTTCAAAGAAGCTGTGCAAGTGACAGGTCTTGATGCTTGAGTTTCACTGCCATGGTAAATCTACCTCTTTATAACATCTTAAATATGTATATTATATATATACATCTTACCAGTAATAATGAATTCTTTCTAATATTCTGGCTGTTTGCACAATCTGTGAAGATCTACAAGCCCACATTGTTTTTAAGGTTATCTTTTTTTATTTAGTCATTATATTTACACTATTTATTGCATAATATTTGACATAAGCAAAATTTCCTGACCAGTCATTTTTAAAGTGTTTCTATTTTCATCAGTTACTTTGTACAACTATTCAAACTTCCATATGATAAATTTAGAGAGATTGATGGATTTTGTTTTCAATTATAATAAGAAAAGAGAATCCAAAAAAGCACATCTAAAATTTGATACAATTTAAAACTGAGGTAAGAGATAAAGCATAATCTATAAACAGATGCTATTTTAATGGAGCAATGCCCAGAATTTAGTAAGAAATGTAGATCACTAAAAGGAAAAGGAGGCTTTTAAAATATAGATACAAAATGACCTCCTCCCATGAAAAGAAAGAAGAAAGGAAGGGAGGAAATAAAAAAAAGAGAAAGTAACAGAGGCAGTAAAATAAATGAATAACATATCCATCAAGGCTCTGTCAGCTTATTTTCACACTGACTTTTAGACATATTTTAACAATATAGAAGATGTAAGCTACTTTGATAGGTAAAAAGCAAAAAAGGAAAAAACTTCTTATTTTTATTATAATTAATTTGAGTTAAGTTTGATGTTTGGAAGCTGAGATTTCTATACTGTGTGAATAAATTAAATTAAAATAATCAATCCAGAATGAATATGATGTTGCCTTTGTAAACTAAAAATTCACTGAATTATGATATAACATGGTGTATTTACCACGCAACCAAACCCTCTATTAAGAGCATTACTTTTAAAAGTGATATATTCCCACGTTGAGGGTGTCTACAAAGATGTGAATAAAGAATTCTTTAAAAATAAAAATCAAATCCAAGATTTAAGTTTGTCATCTGCCTAAACAATTATCCATTCTTACCTTTAGAGTTGGATAAGTGTCACTGCGCTCAGGAAAGCATGAATTTGAAATAATCTGTTTTCATTTCCTGAAAATCATATCCTTATGTGTGCTCACTGATATTCAGGCAACTAGGTCACTTCTGTTAGTCCCTGGAATGTCAATGCAGACAACTTCCTAACTCCAAGTGAACCGTAGAATGTATAGGTCAAGTTCTAGTAAACAGTTCAGCTGAGATGTTGATTAAACTTGGATTAAATTAAAAGATTAAGTTTGGAAGAAGTAAAATATTTATAGAATTATTTTCCTTTCCATTTGTTTTGATCTGCCTTTATATTTTTCATTCAGGTCTATCTTCACATTTCTTTCTTTCTTTCTTTTTTTTTTTAGAGAGAGACAGAGTCTCACTTTATCACCCTCAGTAGAGTGCTGTGGTGTTACACAGCTCACAGCAACTCTAATTTGTGGGCTTTAGTGATTCTCTTGCCTCAGCCTCCAGAGTAGCTGGGACTATAGGCCCCTCCCACAACTCCCAGCTATGTTTTTGTTGCAGTTTGGCTGGGGCCAGGTTTGAACCCACCACCCTCGATATATGGGGACAGCGCCCTACCCACTAAGCCACAGGCACCACCCAATCTTCACATTTCTTATAATACTTTTTAAAATCATTAAAATATTTACTATATACACAAAACTTTTATGTCATGATTGTCTATATAGGAGAGCCTAATTTGTTTACACATATATTATACTAACAAGTATTTATATTTAAAGAATATATTTGAATTTATATATAAACATACATTTGCATATATACATATATAAAACAGAACTTCTTTCACTTCTATTATTTTTAGTTTTATAAATACAGTTCAAAATAAATGGCAATTTTTAAATCTATGCAATTTTCTACTTCAGGATCTTTCTTCTTTTCTTACTTGGCTTACACTTTCAGAGTAATAGCCAATAAAACTTGTAGTTCTGGAGAAAATATGAACTATTATATATGTTTGGAGAGGAAATCTGCCATGATCCCAGAGCCTCCCTGACTATCTGCAGGGACAATTCTTATAAGACATGCATATTACAGAATATGTATCTAGTTTCTTTGGGTTATTCTTTCTTAATACTGGTCTTCCAGTTCTATTCTGGTTATGCTTTAAAATGTCCTTTTCCCATCTCTATTTTCAATGAGGATTTACTGCTCAAACTGTAAATTGCTTCCTCCACTGGATGACTGCATCCCATCCTGTCTTGCTGAAGGCAAACATGCTTTTTTCTTACATCTAAAAAAAATCAAACAACAAGTAATGAAAATAATGTCTTTTTCTTTGGGAGGTAGATAGGTTGACTTCTCAGTAGGGTGCCCCATTTCAATCCAGGGGCATCCAGGGGAAATATGCAGACCCACAATCCCCGGAGTCTCTTCTAGACCACAGAGGATAAAAGGAGCCAGGAGGTGCCCAGACAGGATGGACTATCTGTGTGCTTGAGAGTCAAGAGGTGGGTATGGCTAAGTCCTTTGAACTTCTGAAATGTCAGATTTAGAAACCTAGTTTGTTCTTTTCTTGCTAATATGTTTGAGTTCTCTGTGGA
>CAUYRH010096409.1:0-15524 GCA_963574655.1 Perodicticus potto
GGTATTATCTTTTTATATTCTTTAAAATGAGATGCTCCCCATAGTCCCTTAAGCAAACATTTGAGATGCACCTCACTTCAGTGACAATGCACCGTATTATTCTGTGCCCCATGTTCAGCAGAGCACACATGTTTTGAGTGTTATTGCTCTAGGTTTTTAAGCAGTAAAGTTGACCCTGATGGAAGATTGTGCTAAAGACACAATTAGGAGGAATGAAGGAAAACATCAAAATGTCATGCTGTAAGTTTTGTTGTTCTTACCCTCTTATCAGAATTTGCCCAGACAAATGATTTATTGCTAATAATTATTTTCATCTATGACCTTCCCTTTGCTACCAGATATTTCTGTCAGTTTTGATATGGCTGACTAATAAAAATGCCTTGGGAAACACTTTCACAACACAGTAAAGTAGCAGCTACATTTGTGCCAGAATATGTAAATACTTTATCTTTTAAAATGCAATGCTATTTTATTCCTTTGACTAATACAACTGAAGTTACTTTAAAAGATTGGATAAATATGTAACACCCTGTGAAAGATCACCTCTATGAGAGAATAGACACTAGCAACCTCAGGGGCAGTTAAGCAGATGGGGTGCGAGAGCAGAGAGGCAGTTTTAATGATTCTGTGACTGATTTTGACCTCAGTGGAGTTATTTTGTCAAGTAGTCAGCTCGTCTCACTTTGATCTGCTAGTGAATAATTTTGAGAATGAATGTTGGCAATAATCCTCCTCCCAGCATATAAACAATTTAGTGTCGTCTCAAGAGTATCAGCTATGGATTCAGATTGCCTAGACCCAAATCCTGTGATCACTAATTCCATGTTGGGAGACCATTGGCAAGTCATGACATCTCTCCGAGCTTTAGTCTCCTCATCTGCAAAAATGCCACATTCTGCATTCCACTCAGGCTTGTTGTGAAAGTCAAACAACATAGTTTAGGAGAAAGGCACGGAAGGAAGATTCATTCATCCTTTTGTTTATACTAATCCCACACAGCAAGAAGCATGGATGATGCAAAATCTAGCTGGACCTGAGAGGTTGCATAGTGGATTGTATGGCAATGATTTAAGTAAAATAATTAATTTAAATTGCTTCCAATAACACTCAAGCACATAATACTTTATTAATAATGTTAGCTCTCCTTATGCTAATTGTTGGCACTTTGAAAAAAAAGTGCATATTTGAAATCTAAACATACCTTAATTCCTGTTGCGATTCAGAACAGAGGTTGATTTGTTTTTAACTCCTGTTATGGATTGATGACAAAGCCTTAGAGTGGGGATTTGAAAATCATTTGTTAAAGGTGATGCGGAGCAAGTGGCTCTTTCTCTTCTTTCATTTTGCTCAACTTGGTTCTCTTTAAAACCTACACTGTACACAATCAGATTACATATAGTATTCTCTATTTCCTACTGGGAAGAAGAGGTAGATTAGAACTTTCTCTAGAAAGAAATATTATTCTTTATTCCACCTTTTAATTATTATTTTTTTCAATTTGGTTCAAATTTCTACACATAGGTTATAAAGTAGCCTCTGGATTCAAAGGAAGCTCCTTTGTGTCCTAGAGGTCAGGTGTTCCAGCTTCTCAGGAACCAGGAATTAATCTTTTCATCATCCTTTGGCAGAAAGTGAGAGTTTTTAGAGAGTGACAAATATATTTAGCATCTTCTCAGCAATACATTCTGGATATTAAAAGAAAACAAATCCAGTCACTGAATAAAAAATCCACCAGGACTTTATTTTATGCTTTGTGGAAAATATTGCTCGATTATGCTGGCAGTTAGGAATCGTTCAGCTCTAAGTTAACATTCCTACAAAATGGCTTGTAGTCCACTGTCTGCAGAATGCAAAAAAACCTGATGATAGGTGGACACCTTAGGTGGCCATGTAGATAGTTACTAAATGCCAGTCATCCGGGAATGGACAAAGAGCTAAAAGGGACTGAGTTTTCATTTTTCTTCCAGTTTTTATATATTTTATCCAGATTTTGTCCTTCTGCTATTCCGATTTGCCTCCTTTTTCATCTATAATAACAGCTATAACATCTATAATAACATCCATAATTCCATTGGGAATTTTCTTCCAGAATAAAAACATCCCTTCCTCTTTTACTGAGGAGTTTCTTCTAACTTCTTCTGAGTTTCTTTCTCCTTTCTACACAGGACTTATGTTAGTTGAGGAACCAAGAAACTAATAAACTGTACTACACTTCCCACTGGTAATTGATGTTGGCATTCATTTGGGCTCTTCCTGGGAATTTAGGGTGTAATTGTGTAGATGCCTGACAGATAAAATGTGTGTGAAACTCTGAATACTCAGTAAATTTCCCAAATTAATTAACATCTTTGATACCTTTGATCTTGATGGAAGAGGGACATGGTAATATATATGGCCCTCCAGGCTACTGTGAATTTTTATGTTCCTATTATTGCACAGTGCTGTCTGTATAAACTTTGGTGTGTGTTTTTTTGGTTTGTTTTGTGTTTTTACTTTCTGGATCTCCCTTTCATCATCAGTAAAACAAAAATAACTTGTGAGGGTTGCTGTGTGGACTGAATGAGATACCCTAATCTGAGAAAATGTCCTGGAAATCATTGAGGGATTTATAATTGTAAAGTACAGGAATGTGCAATACTATTTACTACGTTAAGAAGCTTCACAACAGGAGCTGAATACAAAGCAGAGACTTAACAGCTTATGAAGATCTCCGTGACAGGGATCACACCACTGTATTACTCTGTGCTCCATATATTGGCGAAAATGAGATGTAGCTCATAAATGATAAATGAGAAAAAAATATTTAAACCATAAAAAGTCTTTAAATTTCAGGTCTCATAGTTACATTTTAATTGATTCAATCTCTTATAGAAGTGATTGTTTTCAACCTGCTAAAAATCAATCAATACTGATTTCTTAAGGGCTTTCACTGCACCAGGCACTTGACTTGGACTATGATGAACATAAAGAAATCATTCCAAATCAACAGTAGAGTTCTGATTTAGGGGACTGAATTCAGTCTGCATGTTGAATTCCCTCTCGTCCTCTTTCCCACAGCCCCTTCCAATGAATAAATTTTACCAACACCAGGAAAAAATAATGTTACAAACATGAAAAATCTTGTTGCAAAATATGATAATAAAACAGATTGAGAAGAAAGGGCTCTCAACCTCCACTCCCTTGGATGTAAACAGATAACCTGCTTGGGAAATGTATGCAAAAGAGACCCCAGGAAGAGGTTAGCAAAGTACCCAAAGTCAGAGTGACATGGGCTGGAGATCAGGCTGAAAGTCTTTCTTCCTTCCAAAGTAATAGAGTCAAGTTAGGGACAATGAATGAACTGGAATTAGGAACATTGCTTTCAAGTTAAATATGTAATTGCTCAACCAAAAAAAAGGAATGGTGTTTGTCACATATGCATTTATAATTTTGATGTATGTCCCATCTACACCTATTTTGTTAAGCATTCTTATTATAAAAGGGTGCTGAATGTTGTCAAATGCTTTTTCTACATCAATTTTAAGAATCACATTGTCTGGCTCAGTGCCTGTGGCTCAACGGGCTAAGGCACCAGCCACGTACACCTGAGCTGGCGGGTTTGAATCCAGCCCGGGCCTGCCAAACAACAATGATGGCTGCAACCATAAAATGGCTGGGCGTTGTGGTGGGCACCTGTAGTCCCAGCTACTTGGGAGGCAGAGGCAGGAGACTCGCTTGAGCACAGGAATTGGAGGTTGCTGTGAGCTGTGATGCCACAGCACTCTATCCAGTGTGACAGCTTGAGGCTCTGTCTCAAAAAAACAAACAAACAAAAAAAAGAATCACATGGTCTTTGTCTTTCCATTTAGTTATGTGGTAAATTATATGTACATTTTTGTGTGTGTTAAGCCATCCTTGAATATCTGTGATAAAGCCTAGTTGGTCATAATGAACTTTTTTTTTTTTTTGATGTGCAGCTAAATATGCTTGGCTCAGATTTTGTTGAGAATTTTTGGATCTATGTTCATAAGGAATATTGGTCTGTAGTTTTCTTTGTTAGTTGTGTCCTTCCCTGGGTTTAGCATCAAGTAGTTATTGGCATTGTAGAATGAGTTGAGGAAGATTCCTTCATTTTTGGTGTTAGGAAATAATTTCTGCTGTAGGTACTTGTTGTTCTTTGTAGATTTAGTAGAATTCAGGAGTGAAACCATCTAGTCTGACACTTATATTTATTATAATATTTTTTATTGCTACTTCAATTTTGGTGCTCGATATTGGTCTGTTTAGGAGTTTTATTTCTTCCTGATTTAGGTTAGGGAGTTTGTGCATTTCTACAATTTTTTCCATTTTCTCTACACTTATAAGTTTATAAGCAAAGAGATTTTTATAGCATTCAAAGATTATGTTTTGTATTTCCCTGATATCAGTTGTAATTTTTCCTTCTTCAATGTTAATTGAGCTTATTAGAGTTCTTTCTGTTCTGTTTCTGTTTATTCTAGCAATAGGCTTGTCAATTTTGTTTATCTTTACAAAGAACTAAATTTTTGCTTTATTAATTTTCTGTATAGTTCTTTTGTTCTCAATTTCATTTAGTTGTCCTATGATCTTGGTTATTTCTCCTGTTGAATTTGAGATTGGTTTTCTTTTTCTTTTCCCATTTCTTGAGACTATTCATTAGATTGCTGATTTGTAATGCTTCTGTTTTTTTTTTTTGTTTGTTTGTTTGTTTTTGGTGGAAACAGTCTTGCTCAGTTGCCCTTGGATTGAGTGCTGTGGCCTCATAGCTCATAGCTCAAACTCATAGCAGCAACTTCAAACTCACAGGCTTACGTGATTCTCTTGCCTCAGCCTCCTGAGTAGCTGTGACTACAGGCACCCACCACAACACCCAGCTCTTTCTGTCTTTTGAATATAGGCATTCAAGGCTATGAGTTTTCTCTCAGGACAACATTTACTATATCCCCCAAATTTTGATAACTTGAGTCACCTTTATCATTTAGTCAAAGACTCTTTTGATTTCCACCTTTATTTCCTCCTTGATCCAGCTATCATTCAGCAATAGGTTGCTTAGTTTACATGACTTTGTGTAGGGCTTTGTGTTGAAATTGATTTCTAATTTTATTCCACTGTGGTATGAAAGGATCCATGGTATAATTTGTATTTTTTCAAATTTTTTGAAACATATCTTTTAACCTGGGATGTGATCAACCTTGGAGAATGTTCCACGAGCTGATGAGAATATATATTCAGTAGTTTGGGGGTAAAATGTTCTAATAGGCCCATTTTTTCAAGAAGGTAATTGGTGGGGCCACACCTACAGTGCATCTTAGAAGGGTACAGGTGAACCTTACTAAATGCAGAATACAAATGTCTTCATACAATAACTAAGAAAATGCCATGAAGGCTATGTTAATTAGTCTGATGAAAATAGTTCAGATTGTATATGAAACCAGCACATTGTACCCCTTGATTGCACTAATGTACACAGCTATGATTTAATAATAATAACAATATAAATAAATAAATAAATAAATAAATAAAACAAAATAAAAGAGTTCTGTTCAAGTCCATTGATCCTTTATTATTTTCTGTTTCGAGTATCTGTCCAGTTCTGTGAGAGTAGTGTTGAAGTCCCTGGAAACTGTGGAGCTGCTTGTTGTTTATTATTTTGTTTAGGTCAAGTTGAACTTGCTTTAGTAATCTGTGAGCTCCTGCATTCAATGCTTAAATATTTAGGATTACTAAGTCTTCTTGCTGAATTGTTCCCTTCATCATTGTACGATGACCGTTTTTGTCTTTCTTTATGTTTATTGACTTGAAGTCTATGTTTTCTGATATTATAACAGCCCACAGGCAACATCATATTTAACAGGGAAAAACTGAAAGCATTCCCACTTAGAATTGGAATCAGACAAGGCTGACCACTTTGACTACTTCTATTCAACACAGGGCTGAAAGTCTTCATCAGAGCAATCAGACAAGAGAAGAAAATCAAGCGTATCGAAATGGGGAAAGAAGAGGTCAAACTATCCCTCTTTGCTAATGATGTGATCTTAGACCTAGAAAAGTTCCAAGATTTAATCAACACACTCCTGGAATTGACAAATAAATTCAGCAAAATCTCAAGTTACAAAATCAATGTGCACAAATCATTAGCTTTCACATACACCAATAATAGTCAAGCTAAGAATGAAACCAAACACAATATCTTTCACAGTAGCAACAAATAGAATAAAATATTTAGGAATATATTTAATGATGAAAATGAAAGACCTCTGTGAAGAACTATCAAACACTGGGGAAAGAAATCTTAGAGGTTGTAAACAGAAGGAAAAACATATCAAATTCACAAATCAGCAGAATTAACATTGTTAAAATGGCTATACCATCCAGAGTTATTTACAAAGTCAATGTAATCAAAATTCCAATGTCACTTTTTGCAGATCTACAAAAAACAATAATTCTGTGGTTCACATGGAATGAGAAAAGACCCTGAATAGCCAATACAACTTTATGTAGTAAGAAAAATTGGGGAGGCATTGCTTTACTAGACATTAAGCTATATTACAAGGGTATAGTAACTAAAATAGCATGGTACTAGCACAAAAATGAGATGTAGACCTATGGATATGCACAGATGACCTAGATATGAAACCATCCTCATTTTGCCATCTTATTTTTGACAAAGCAGACAAAAACATACACTGAGAAAAGAATCCTTATTTAACAAATGGTGCTGGTGTGATCCCGCCCTCTATCCTCACTCCCCCCACCCTCCCCAGGGAGGGTGGGGGGAGTGAGGATAGAGGGTGGGATCACACCGGTGGTACATATTTGAAGGGTTAGGAGAAAACTTCTAAATGCGGATCAAAATTGTTCTCACAAAGTAATGAGAAAGTCTCTTGAATGCCATCACAATCAGGTTGATGAAAATATCTCTGATTGTATCTGAAGCCCGTACACTGTACCCCATGACTGAATTATTGTACACAGATATGATTTAATAAAAAAGAAAAAAAAATAAAAATAAAAATAAAAATAAAAAAAAAAAAACAAATGGTGCTGGGAAAACTGAACAGCCACATGTAAAAGACTGAAACAGGATCTGAACCTCTCAACACTCACAAAAATGAATTCATGATGAATGAAAGACTTAAAACTAAGGGATGAACCTATAAGAATTCTAGAAGAAAATGTTGGAAAAACATATGTGTGTATATAATTATATATTATATAACTTACATATATATAATACATATATATGAAATACACACACATATATAACATATATATTATGTGTGTGTGTGTATATATATATATATATATATGCATACATTACATGTATATGCCCAGGAAAAGAATTTATAAAAACCCCAAAAGCAATCATAGCAACAACAAAAATAAACAAATGGGAACTGATCAAATTTAAAAGTTACTGCACAGCTAAAGACATAATTGATAAAGTAAATAAACATCCTATAGAATGGGAGAATATAATTACATGCTATACATTTGAAAGAACTGATATTCAATATATGCTGGAGTGAAGTATCTCAAGAATGGAAAAACAAATACCACATTTACTCAATACTAAATTTGTAGTTTAAAACCACATGTACTCAATACTAAATTTGAACTAACATTTATGCACACATATGGAAGTAAAACTCAACAGAAATCAAATAGGTGCTGGAGGAAGCTGGGTTGGATCAATTCACATGTAATTGATATAATGCACACATTCTGGGTGAAGACCACACTTACAACTTCGACTTAAAATGTACAAAACAAATTATGTAACCAAAACATGTACACCCTTATAGTATTCTGAAATTTTAAAACAGAGAGAAATCAAAGTACAGAGTTATTCGATACGTGGTGTAGATAATATATTGAATTAGATGACAATCTGGAGAACTGCTAGAATATCTTAGATCTCAGAGGTGAATGATGATGAAGAGATATATACAATGATCAAAAATCAAAAGGCAAAGGGGTATAAATAATAGATCCATGATTATATATATATATATATACACACACACACACACACACACACACACACACACACACATATTAATTTGCCATAGCAAATCAAAAGACAAGAAATAAAGGAAACAAAAATTTACATCACTAACCTTAAGAAAAAAAAGATAAGCATAGACTAGCCACAGTTCCTCACACTTATAATCCTAGCACTCTGTGAAGCCAATTGGGGTGGGCGGATTGCCTGAGCTCAGGAGTTGGAGACCAGTAAGGTGAGACTCTGTCCCTACTAAAGATAGAAAAACTGAAGCAAGAGGATCACTTGTTCCCAGGAGTTTGAGGTTGCTGTGAGCTATGACACCATGGCAGTCTACTGAAGACAGAAAAGTGAGACTCTGTCTCAAAACATAAACTAAAATAAAATAGAAAGAAACTTTAAAAATAATATAAGCATAATGAGTAAAATATTTTACTTAAATTCATCATTCTCCTATAACATTATGTACATATTAAAGCATACACATTATCTATAAATTTATACTCATGATATATATATTTTTTTTTGCAGTTTTTGGGCGGAGCTGGGTTTGAACCCACCACCTCCAATATATGGGGCTGGGTGCCCTACTCCTTTGAGCCACAGGCGCCACCCCTATACCCATGATATCTTACTGAAAAACTCTCTATTTCCAAGGAAAATAATCAACAGTGCAAATGGACAACCTACAGAGTGGGAGAAAATATTTGCAATTTACACCTGTGATAAAGGGTTGAAATCCAGCCTCTACACAGAACTTAACAAATCAGCAAGAAAAAAACAAGCAACTCCATTGAAAAATGGGAAAAAGACATGAATATAAACTTCTCAAAAGAAGAAAGATTAATGGCTAAAAAACATGAAAAAATGTTCAATGTAACTAATCATCAGGGAAATGCAATTTAAAACCACAATGAGAATTCCAGCACTTGGGAGGTAGAGGCAGGTGGATTGCCTGAGCTCACTAGTTCAAGACCAGCCTGAGCAAAAGGGAGATCCAACTTTAAAACAAACAAACAAAAAAAAAGCCCCTCATTGTGGCTGGTGCCTATAGTCCCAGCTACTCGAGAGGCTGAGGCAAGAACCTCACTTAAGCCCAAGAGTTTGAGGTTTCTGTGAGCTGTGATGCCACAGCACTCTACTGAGGACAACAAAGTAAGACTCTGTCTCAAAAAAATATGAATAAATAAATAAATAAAATTAAAATAAAAAACCACAATCACCTTATCCCAATTAGAATGGCTTTTATTAAAAAGTCCAAAACCAGTAGATGCTTGTGAGAATTCAAAGAGAAAGGAATGCTTGTACATTATTGGTGGGGCTACAAATTAGTACAACTCCTATGGAAAACAGTATGAAGAATTTCTCAAAGAACTAAAACTTGACCTACCATTCAATTCAGCAACTCCATTACTGGGTATCTATCAGTAGGAAAGGAAGCCATTTTATCAAAAAGACATCCTCCTTTAAATGACTATTGCAGCATGATTCAAAATTGCAAAGATGTGGAATCAACCCAAGTGCCCATCAATTAATGAGTGGATTAACAAGATGTGATGTACATATACCATGGAATACAATAAAAAGAATGAATTAATCCCTTTTGCAACAAATTGCATTGGGACCATTTTCCTAAGCAAAATTTCTCAAGAATGGAGAAACAAACACCATATGTACTCTAATAAATTGGGGGTGGGAAGAAGAGGAGGGGCATAGACCCACCTTATGGGTACAATGAACACTGTTCAGGTAATGGGAATATTTACAGTCCTGACTCAAGCCATGTAGCACAAATATTCATACCCTCTTACTATTTTTAAGTTTAACAAAAAGAAAAAAAAAACAGAAAAATTTTCAAACGAGCTTAAGAAGGTTAAGAAATCCCAACAGATCAGTGATATAAATTAAGAAATAAGTAAAATTATGAAATAAATCCACCTATTATAAATACCATATGTAGATGAAGTCTGGAATTTTTCCATATACTATCAAAAAAAATTTACATGATCTTAGGGCACTAAAAAAAATATTCATTTTAATTGCTAAGAAAAGAAAAAACAAAATTCTAAAAAGAGAACACAGAAAGCTACAGAATAATCTGAGTTCCAGAATAAAAAAATCCTGAATACAGCATTTATATATTAAATTCAGAATAAATTACTTGAAAGAATAAACTATCAAGAGTCTTCTACATTTTGTCTAATGGACTTTTGTGTTATTTTCTTACATTAGAAACACTTTCTTGATTTAGTTTAATATTTTATTAAAATATACATTTTCTTTTGGAAAACAAATTCATTTATCTGATGATAAAACATTATCTTCTTCAAATTAGTGCAATTCAAGTTTTTTTGTTTTTATTTTTGACTGGAGGCTCCTTTGATAAACCAAGATATTTTAAAGTGAAGTTTGAGCTTAAACACACATTTTTACTGTAATGACTGATGTTCACATGGCCACTGAGTCTGCTACCAGCAGATGTTTTCACACCAAGAAGGACAGAAATTTAGACACATATGAGTCATTTTCAACATCACACCAAGATCTTTCTACCGAGACTAAATGTGCTGTGGTAGAAAACCCCCCAAACCTCGGTGGTCTCCTCCTCCCTTGTGCTGAAAGTTCATCGTAGCTTGGCTGAGGCTCCATGCTATCTTCCCTCTGGATTCCAGCTTGATGGAACATCAATAATCTGGGCCATGGCCTGGTGTAGCAGGTTAAATGGTATTCTCTAAAATTTCATATCCATTTAGAACAGTGGTTCTCAACCTTTCTAATGCTGCAACCCTTTAATACAGTTCCTCACGTTGTGGTGACACCCAACCATAAAATTACTTTCGTTGCTCCCTCATAACTGTAATTTTGCTACTATTATGAATCGTAATGTAAATATCTGATATTCAGGATGGTCTTAGGTGACCCCCGTGAAAAGGTCATTCAACCCCCAAAGGGGTCGTGACCCACAGGTTGAGAACCTCTGATCTAGAACCTCAGAATTTGATTACATTTGGAAATAGGGTCTTTGCCCATATAATTAGTTAAGGATATTGAACTAAAATCATCCTAAAATCACCCTTAATTTAAGGTCCTGAATCCAATGACTGATATCCTCAAAGAAGAGGAGAGGACACAGAAGGTGTAGAGAAGGTGATGTGAAGATGGAAGTGATGCATCTACAAAGGCCTAACAAACACGAAAACCTAGGAGGGAGATAAGAGATAGCTTCTCCCTCCGAGTTTCTGGAAAGGACCTGCCTTTCTAACCCCTTCACTTTGTCATCCAGCCCCCTGAACTCTGAGAGAATAAATTTCTTTTGTTTTAAGCTGCCCAGTTGTGGTAATTTATTATGGCACTGGAAAACTAATACAGTTGGTGACTTAGGCAATGGGAGACAGAATCCTTTGTGTTTCACTTTGGCATTAGATGCTCAGCCTGGAAGGGTCTAACTTTCTTTTCACTCATTATTCATTAGCCAATCTCCTTCACAGCCCCACACAACCCACGGGGAGGAGGAAGATACAATCCTACCATGTGCCAAAAAGCACAGAACCAGAATATTTGGCAACAATACTAATGACTACACTGAGCCCACTGTATTACTTTGCCTTCAAAGGGAGAAGTGCAGGGGATAAAATATATCTTTGCAAATGTATCCTGATGAAAACAGATGACAGGCAAATCCTCTTCTCTTCTGACAAACAGAGAGAGATTTTGCCCCCAAATCTCCAAATTGACATTCCATGTATTCTTCTGACAGCTACATCAAATTTGAGTACTGAAATCCCTCTTAAAATCTGGCAATGACTCAACATTAGTAAGAAAAGTCTTCCTCATAACCTTCTAAATAGCATTTTCAAGAGTGACATTAGGTAAACACTGTCTGAATTTATCCTGTGGAGATTGGATTTTGCTATTTTCTTTGAAATAATTTCTAAGACTCTTGTCTCTATAAGTCTCATTAAGACAAGAAAATAATGAGGCATCTTAAGAGACAATTTGCTAAATCCGTAGCTGGATTCTGCTTCTGGATGTTTGAAGTAAATCATAAAGAGAAATAATGCTGATGATTCAGAGATAATGTGTTTAAAACTTCAATATATCAGCTAAATAGTCCCAGCTTTGTTAAAAGCAATACTTTTTTGATAGTTTGAAGCACTTAGTCATGCCTGGTTTTAGGAAATCAGGGGGGAAAGGCTGTTTCAACTTTTAAATACAAAAAGGCTATCAACTTTTCACAAAAGATGATGAGACAGAATAACTGAGAATACTGAAAAATTTTGGAGATAATATTCTTTTTTAAGTCTTATACTTTACTTATTCATTTATTTTTTTAATTTAATATTCTTTAATTAATATTTTTAATTTAATATTCTTTTTTAAGTCTTATACTTTATTACTTATTTATTTATTTTTTTTGAGACAGAGTCTTACTTTGTCACACTCAATAGAGTTCCATGGTGTTACAGCTCACAGCAACCTCAAATTCCTGGGCTCAAGTGAATCTCTTGCCTCAGTCTCCTGACTAGCTGGGACTATTGGTACCCACCACAACACCCAGCTAGTTTTAGAGACAGGGTCTTGCTCTGTCTCAGGCTGGTCTTGAACTCCTGACCAAAAGAAATCCACCCACCTCGGCCACCCAGAATGCTAGGATTACAGGAATGAGCCAGTATGCTTGGACTTATACATTTTAATATACTTTGCACCAATGGAAATCTCCCTCCTGCTCTTCATTGAAGTACATATTTTTAGATTGTAATGGGAAATTTAATATGCATTTAATGTTAAAAATGTAGTGCCCCATCCTTGTCAATACTTTGTCATTTTTGAATTTAAAATATTAATAAGGTATATTATTTTTCTTAACACTCTTTACTCAAGAGAGTATTATAATATACCTGATTTATTCTTGGCTATTTTTAAAGAAGACTTCTGAACAAAATTCTATACTGAGCTAAATATATATAAAACATATTTGCTTCTAGGAGTAGAGGCAAGATGGCAGTCTGTAGCCAGCTTTCCACAGAGGATCTCGTCCAGAAGGAGAGTTAAAGGACAGAAATTTAGCAAGCTGATCATTCATATCTGAGCCAAAAGAAAAGGTTGAAGAACACACATCAACCTTGCTGAGGTGAGCTGCAACCCAAAGGATACAAACAAAGGGTACAGAATCCATCATCAAGTGGATGGGAGTCTCCTCCCCTATGAGAATGGCTCGCAGTATACTGCATACCTCCATACAAACAAGCGAGCAGAGTTCAAATGTCCTCCCATTTTACCCCATGGGAGAAACCCTCTAAACCACAGACCTCCTTCCCCTACTAGGGTGCCATGGCACTCTCCTGCCAGGCATAAAACTATATAAAACTGTATATATTTTCTACCTCCAATTTTGAACTCCCAGCACTCTCCTCCACTCTCACCCTGAGGTCCAGAAGCCTGTCCCCCATGGAGTCCAGATTCTTGGGCATTTTCTCGAGGGGTATAGACCTGGCATGGGCTTTTGCTGATCTGTGCTGGTTTTCTGGCTCTGGGGGAGTCAGTAGGCCGAGAGGTTACTGAACTAGGGAGGCAGTGCCCCAAGGCACAGAACAGCAGTGGCAGCGGGTGGAACAATAACAATAGGCTCACACCCCTGGGGATATTTTGAAAGGACACTCTCAGTCTCTCTGGGCAACTAGAGAAAGCCAGGCAGCTTCTCTGGTGGCAGCCACTGGTGTGGAACAGATTTGGGACAGAAACACAGGCCTTGGGAGTAAAGGGTAGGCCTGAGGCAGTACCAGCCTGGGGGGGGGGCGCAGGGATTAGAATATGCGTGTGCGTGCACAGAGACAGCAGACTCCCAGGGCAGGGTTGACCCAGAGGACTGCTTTACTGAGCTTCAGATGCACCCAGCCCTCAGGGGATCAAAGCTGAGACAAAGGGCAAGTGGCAAGAGGGTGGAACTGACAGCTAAGTGTGACTTCTGACTGAGTTAGCCCCAACACAAACTGCAGCTGAGATCAGGCAGCAGCATAGCCAGGACTGATTTGCAGTCCGGAGTCTGATCCACAAGGGCAGATAGCCAGGACAGAAACAAATTCTGCAAAGTTGTTCTGTTCTGTCAGCAACATCAATCAGAGGCAGGGCTGGAACTGAGTGAATTGCCCCAGCCCCCATTAAGCACCCGAGGTTGTCAGGCCTCACCTTGCCCTGCCGGATAGTGGCAGATAGTGGCAGAGAGTGGCGGCCTGGCTGAGCAGACACAGATCTCCCTGTGACTCAGGCAGGCGTAAACCCCTGGAGCATATGCTCATTGGAGAGAACTGGATCACAGCCCTGTGGGGTTACCAGTGACTGGGTGTGACAGAGGTGCAAGGTGGGGAAGGAGGCATCAACATATCCAGGCTAATTTATTTGCTGGATGAGTCCTTCAGATCGCATGGAGCACCAGAGCGAGTTATACTAGAGCTGCCAGCAGACCCCTGCTATCTAGTTGCCAGAGACCTTTTGAACTCTCCCACCTGAGATGGGTGCTGACTGGGACAATGGATTGCGACCTCTTCAGCTAGGCCAATTACCCAAGACTATCCAAAGTGGTACCTGGGGTGTGTGGTTATGGGAAGGTTTGATTTTCCTTTTACAATTGTTGCCTGTGGGGGGCACCATGACTTAACTGCCAGTATTTCTCCACAGCTCAGACTTCAATCCAGAGTAACAGTCAATTCACTAGGGTAAGACAGAGCCATTTAACCCCACCACACCAAGAAGGTGCCCAGTTGCTCAGGCCATACCACTATATGGGTCCTTGGCAAAGCTCTAGGGGGAAAGGTACAGATGTCATTCCCAGCTTTCAGGCAAAGGACTGGCCAATCACTACTCCTAGAACTCCCAACCAATTTCTCTTCATGTGCTCATCCAGCCAAAAGGTATAAAATAATCATGGGGCAGAATCAGCTGAAAAATTCTGGTTACATGAAAAACCAGAATAGATCAATCCCCTCAAGGAACAATTTGGCAGACACAACTGAAGATCCCATTCATAAACAGATGGCTGAGATGTCAGAAACCGAATTCAGAATTTGGATTGCAAATAAGATCAATAAAATACAGGAAAAGTTGGAATTAGAAATTCAGGGAGCATTTCAAAAATTGTCTCAAGAATTCAAGGAATTCAAAGACAAAATGACTAAAGATTTTGACACATTGATACATAAATTTGCAGCCCTCAAAGATCTGAGAAATACAGTAGAATCTCTCAGTAACAGAATGGAGCAAGCAGAAGAAAGGATGTCTGATATTGAAGACAAAGCTTTTGAATGCTCCCAAGCTATCAAAGAGGAAAAGAAATGGAGAGGAAAAATGGATCATTCACTCAGAGAGCTCTTGGATAATTTGAAGAAAACTAATATTCGCCTTATAGGGATCCCTAAAAGTGATGAATTGACTTAACAAGGCACATTGTCTCTTCTTTATGAGATTATGAAAGAGAACTTTCCAGACATGCCAAGAGATTCTGAAATTCAGATAGCAGACAGTTTCA
>CAUYRH010096410.1:0-13369 GCA_963574655.1 Perodicticus potto
TGTAAAGAGAATAGAGTCCTTGATTGTTTTTTCCTCTTGACTATTGTTGGTATAAATAAAAGCTACAGATTTGTGAGTGTTAATTTTGTATCCTGAGGCATTGCTGTATTCCTTGATCACTTCTAGGAGTTCTGTAGTTGAGTCCCTGAGGTTTTCAAGATATAAAATCATAAAATCATCTGTGAAGAGTGACAGTTTGATCTCCTATGATCCTATTGGGATACCCTTGATGGCCTTCTCATGCCTGATTGTGATGTGTTGGCTAAGATTTCCATTACAGTGCTAAAAAGCAATGGAGATAATAGGCAATCTTGCCTGATTCCTGATCTGAGTAGAAATGATTTCAATTTCATGCCATTAAATATAATATTGGCTGTGGGTTTGCTGTAGATGGCCTCTACCAGGGTAAGAAATGTTCATTCTATACCTATTTTCTTAAGCCTTATGATCAAGAAAGGATGCTAGATATTATCAAAAGCTTTTTCTGCATCAATTGAGAGAACCATATGGTCTTTGTTTTTTATTTTGTTTATGTGATGTATTATATTTATAGATTGGTGTATATTGAACCATCCTTGGGACCCTGTGGTGAAACCCACCAGGTCACGATGTATAATTTGTTTGATGTGTTGCTGCACTCTGTTTGCTGGGATCTTATCGAATATTTTTGCATCAATATTCATTAGAGATATTGGACTATAATTTTATTTTCTTGTTGAGTCTTTTCCTGGTTTTGGGGATCAGGGTGATATTTGCTTCATGGAATGTGTTGGAGAGTGTTCCTTCTTTTTCTATGTTTTGGAAAAGGTTAAATAATGTAAGTACTAGTTCCTCTTTAAAGGTGTGGTAGAATTCTGATGTGAAGCCATATAGTCCCAGGCTTTTCCATTTGGGTGAAATTCTTATAATTGATGCTATTTCAGAACTTATATAGGCTTGTTCAACATTTGTACTTCTTTCTAACTAAGTCTAGGACGGTGGCATGTTTGCAAGTATTGGTCTATTTCCTTCAGCTATTCATACTTTTGAGAATCAAGGTTTTTGTAATATCCATTAAGTATTTTTTAAATTTCTGAGGGGTCTGTTCTTACCTGGCCTTTATCATTTCTGACTGATGAAATTAGAGGTTTTACTCTTTTATTTCTGGTTCAGTTGGCTGAAAGGTTATCTACTTTATTGACCTTTTCAAAAAAACAACTTTATGATTTATTGATCTGTTGTATAATCCTTTTATTTTCAATTTCCTTTAATTCTGCTCTAATTTTAGCTATTTCTTTTCTTCCGGTGGGTTTAGGGTTGGAATGGTCTTCCTTTTCCAGTTGCTTGAGATATCCTATTAAGTTGTTGACTTCCTCTCTTTCCGTTCTTTTGTGGAAGGTTGCAATGTTGTAAATTTCCTTTCAATGCTATAAATTTCCCTTTTAGGACTGACTTTGCAGTATCCCAGAGGTTCTGGTAATTCGTGTCTTCATAATCATTTTGTTACAAAAATTTGGTAATTTCCTTCTTAATCTCATCTACGACCCATCTATCATTCAGCATTAGGTTATTTAGTTTCCATGATTTTGTATGAGTATGCAGATTCCTGTTGTTACTGAGTTCAACTTTTATTCCATGATCGTCCAAGAAAATACAATGAATTATTTATATTCTTTTAAATTTGCTGAGGATACATTTGTGACCTAAGATGTGATCAATTTTGGAGGATGATCCATGGGCTGATGAGAATAATGTCTATTCAGTTTTATTAGGATGAAATGTTCTGCAGATGTCTGTTAAATTCAATTGTTGAATGTTTAAGTTTAAGTCTATAATTTCTTTGCTTAGTTTCTTATTGGAGGCACCATCCAACACTTCCAAAGGTATTTTAAAATTTCCAACTACTGGGCAGCACCTGTGGCTCATCCAGTAGGGCGTCAGCCCCATATACTGAAGGTGGCAGGTTCAAACCCAGCCTCAGCCAAACTGTAAAACAGAAAAATAGCCGGGCGCTGTGGTGGTCGCCTGTAGTCCCAGCTACTTGGGAGGCTGAGACAAGAGCATCACCTAAGTCCAGGAGTTGGAGGTTGCTGTGAGCTGTGTGACGCCATGGCACTCTACCAAGGACAATAAAGTGAGACTCTGTCTCTACAAAAAAAAAAAAAAAAAAAAAATTCCCAAATACTATGGTGCTGGAGGAAATCAAGTTGCTCATATCTGTTAGAGTATCTCTTATAAATTGAGGTGCATTCTGTTTAGGCACGTAAGTGTTAACAATTGAAATCTCATTATGTTGAGTGTTACCCTCAACAAATATGAAGTGGCCATCCTTATCTTTCCTTACTTTTGTTGGTTTAAAGCTTATTGTATCTGTGAATAAAATTGCAACACCTGCTTTTTTCTGATTTCCATTTGCCTGAATTATAGGTGACCATCCCTTCACCATGATTCTTTTTTTTTTTTTTGTATGAAAGGTCTTTATTAGCAGAGAAGCTGCAGAGCAGCATTAAGGGGAAGGAGAGAGAGAGAGAGAAACGGGGGAAGAGAGGAGAAAGAGAGAAGGGAGGGAGAGAGAGAGAGATACACGAGGCACACAGGGGAAGGAAGAGAAAAGAGTTCCACCATAAGTCTTTATTTATCTTTTAAGGTAAGATGATATTCTTGTATAGATATCTGGCCTGAGTTTTTGTATCTAGAAGGCCATCCTATGCCTCTTTAAAGGACAATTTAAGCCATTCAAATTAATTGAGAGTATAGATAAGCCTTGTAGTATTTTGGGTATCAAGTTTTTCAAAAGTCCATTGGACATTTTTAATCCTTTCTCCAGTGTGGAAGTTGGAGTTTGACCAAAAGTTTCTGAGTAAGTTCATTTTGGCAGTAGAGGATTGTGCTGGTTATTATGTAGGATAAATCTGAAAATATCTTGGAGAACTGGTTTAGTCATGGCAAATTTCTTCAACATGTGAATGTCATTAAAGTATTTAATTTCTCCATCATAAATGAAACTCAGTTTAGCTGGATACAAGATCCTTAAAGTCAATTTTATCTGATACTATAATGGCTACACCTGCTCTCTTTTTGGTTTTGTTTTCATGGAACATTTTTTTTCAATCCCTCTCCTTGTAGGGATGACTCTGTGTGAGTCCTTGTAGCTTAACTGTGTTTTCTGAAGATTTCAGATATCTCACTTATATTTTGTCAACAATTCAGACAGCCTGTGTCTCTTGTTTATTAATTTTTTCTTTTGGCAGTTTTTCGTTGGGGTTGGTGTTTGAACCTGCCACCTCCATTATATGGGGCTAGAGCCTTACTCCTTTGAGTCACAGGTGCCACTCTTGAGTGTGTATTAAGACAGTTTACATTTATTGATATAATTGATATGAAGGATGCTGTTCTTGTTTTTTTTTTTTAATCATCTTTTTTTTTTATTTTGCAGTTTTTTGGCCAGGGCTGGGTTTGAACCCATCACCTCTGGTATATGGGGCCAGCGTCCTACCCCTTGAGCCACAGGCACTGCCCGAAGGATGCTGTTCTATTTATCCTGGTGAGTAGTACTCTATGGCTTCATTTTATATGATTTCTGACCTTTACCTTTTGGTGGTTTTACATTGGTAGGTTTCTATTCCACTGATTTACATATAAAGCAGTTCTAATATTTCCTGCATAGCAGGTTTTGTCTTGACAAATTTCCTCAGAGTTTGTTTGTTTGGAAAAGTCTTTATTTCTCATTTATATACAAAAATGCTTTTGAAAAATACACAGTTCTAGGCTTCCAGTACTTCTGTTTTCGACACCTAAAGATGTGATTCCTATCCCTTTTGTCTTGTAACATCTCAGTAGAGGAGCTTGCAGTTAGCCTGATTGATTTTCCTTTTTAAGTTACTCAATGTTTTTGCCTCTCAGCTTGCAAGAGTTATGAGTTCATGTTGATTTGGGCCAGTATGATGGCTATGTGTCTTGATGATTGCCTCTTAGCAATGAATTTCTCTAAGCTATACTATCAAGTTTTGGGGGTAAAGGATCTGACTTGCAGTCCTATCATTACATCCCCAAAGATAAATCCATGATTGTGCCAGAGAGAAGCATATTAGTCCCATGTTGGCTATGTTGGCTATCAGGTGCTCAAGCATGTTTGATGTCCCTCTGTATCAGGGTATTCCTTGCTCTGATGGAGGAGCCAGGAAAGGAGTAGCATTGGAGAGAGCTCGCAGTCCGAACACCATTTAGTGATCTGTAGGTCTTGAAAAGGAAAGCTTTGAGCCCCATTCTCAGTGTAGTCTACACACTAACAGAGGGGAAGCAGCCACTTCTGAAAGCCCCAGATTAGTTGTATTTCTTGGCATCCTTATGTGGGGAAGTGTACAGAGAAGAAAAGAGTCTAAATGAAGGAATTCTAGCACTCTGTTCTCCTCTGTCCCTCTTTCCAAACTGGAGGCTGCCTGGAATGACACACTGATGCCCCAGGACTCACCAGCCGCATGTCTCCCTCAGTCTGGGCCACATATGGGAAATGTTTCTGTAGGAATCAATGAGACAAAAACTTAGTGGCTGAAGCCCATTGTGGATAAAGGTGGATAGTAGGTAGGGAAGTAGTTTGGTACATTCTGCCTTAATTTGGGATTGTGGCAAAGGTCCATGTGGATGGCATCAGGGTGCTTTGTTCTCAAGAAGCTACTTGTTCATTAGCAGCAGCAGCTTTGCAAATTGTGAGGATAGAAAGTCTCTCCAGCAGTTCAGAATTCTACTGACTGTGACTGCCAGAGATGTGAGGGAGAGAGGGAGAAACACCTTCTCACCTATTTTGTTGCTGGACTCCAACCGTCTCAGGGGTTGATCTTAGATGATATCTCTGTCCTTCTTGTTCTGCTCTTTAACTTTCTCCCACGGAATCCATGGCAGGTTCTGGCACAGTTGTATTCAAATTACACCTGATGCATATTTTTTTTATCTAAAAGTTTTGCTTCTTACTAAGATGATCTGATAGCTGATGTCTCTGGTTAGCCAGCTTCAGCAAGCAAGTAGTACAGTCATATTTAGCACAAAAGTTTACATTTTTTCCAATGTTGTAATTCCCTTTTGTTATTTGTAACATTTTATGGAATGCTACTGTTGTATGTTTTAAATATTTAGCACTACTATACTGTGAAGGTGTAACAAAGGTAAAGGTATATATTTCCACTTGATCCTTTGCATATTAGAAAATACGTTGATAAATGAATCACATTAAAGAGTAAACAATCCCAGAGTTCCAGGTAAAGTTGTGGACCTATGGAAGCAATGGATCTCAGTAAAGGGAGGAGCAACAAGGAAAATATATCAGATTGAGAAGCAGCTATCAGGTAGATAATTTAGGACATCATGTGAAACAAAAATATATTTTTTCTCCAAGTACACTAGATGAAGGTCATCTTTGGGGTGGGGCTGAGGAGGTGGCTGATTTTGGTTTACCAAATTTAGTCCTTTATAATTTGCCATTTTATCAAATAAGCTTAGCTTTATTAATACAGTTGCATTCACAGTGATGTACCCTTTATTTTCTTTGAAACTTTCAACAATGAAGAATAAAATGTTATGTCTTATAAGTGTCAGTAAAACTGTACACTATCATCCTATGGTGGTAGCTTCATTTCAGGCCAAAAACTAGGAACCAACTTAAAAGGCAGGATCTTAAGATCCCTATTTTACTCAGAATTGCATTTTTTCCTGAATTACCAATTATGTACTCAAAGAACTAAATATAAATTGTGGTTCCATTAGCTCTGAAGATGTACTACATTATGTTCAGGCTGATATCTGTTTACCACTGATGGATTCTTTTTTCTCAATGCACAAGTTTCCTCTCTTATTATTCATTTTAGCACATAAGAGGGTCCATTCAATTTTTTCAGTAATTTTTGATCACTATTAATGTATTATGCATTGCCATTTAGTCTAAAACAAGGACCAATAGGAATCTAATGAATCAGTGCCTATGTTTACTTGTTTCTATTCTAAGACCTTTTCTAAGCAAATTATGAGACAATAAGTCAATATCAGGGTTTCATAAGTATTGTTTATGTATTTTTATAGCCCTCTTGTCATAGACAGTCCCAGTTCAAATTTCTTCACTCTTTGTACCTAAAAAGTAAAACCCTCAGAAAAGTATTTAATTGCTTATATAATACATCCTACTACTAATCATTTCATTATTATATTTCATCCTTTCAACCCTTTCTTCTTTTTCACAAGTCTCCCTGTAAAAAATAGCAATAACACTGAAAGGAGATACCCCTTTTGAGCTGGTTATTTCTAACATCCTAATTATTAGATAGCAACTGAATTGATATCTAGGTGACAATAAAAGTTTGCTAGGAAATAGGCAACTGAGGAGGGAGAAGGACATGCCAAAAAGGAGATACTAATGTAGGTCATGGTTGTAGGAAAATAGCCAAAGAATAGTGTGCCTTCCTTCATATTTGTGTTGGCAGCAGCCTATTTTTATCAGCAAGAGCTAGTGTAAACAAGGATAAGCATAAGGTAATTGAACAATCTTAATTCTTTAATGGAAATATTAGATTTGGTTAGCTACGTTGTAGTTATTAAGGTAAAAGAATGGGCAGATCACTATTTAAAAGTAGTTTCCAACCAAATCATAAGAGAGAATATATTTCAAAATGAAGCTAAATTAATGCTGTCATTGCATTAGAGAATGGGTATATGATATTGAAAGATTTTCCTTTCCCTCTATCTTCATTTCATGCATAAATAGGTTTACAAATTTTTTTTTTGTTTTTCCATTCTTTCTTGGGGGGGCGTTGCAAATATTAATTGTTTGCTACGTTTATAATGAAGATACTTTAACAAGTCCTATAAAAAGAAGATTCAACACCAAGTTATCATATTCACTTTCAAAGTCCATCGTATAAATAAGTCTTTGAAAAAATATAATATATAGATATATAACACCTTTTTCTCATCCATTATTTTAATTGAAATGCAACAAACATATCATAATTCCTCATTTTTCAAATAATTGTACTGAAGCACGGTAAGAGTCAATAACCTGTTCAAGCTCAGTTTTCTTGAATGTGATGGAACTAGAGTACAAACTTCAAATTTTCTGACTCAAAATTTATCCTCTTTTCACCACACTATTTTTTTATAGCAAAAGCTGACCGAAAGAAGAGGCTTCTTTTTCTTTTTTTTTTCTTTTGTGATCAATATCATTTTTGTAGGTTGGACCAGAGAAATAATGCAGTTATGTGAGTAAACTGATACCTTGTACAATTTGCATGTAAAGCCTTTGTTAACTCCAACATACTCTATTTTGGAAAACAAAAAAAGCTAAACAATGAACTGTGGGACTAAGGACCAAGTGGGGAGTATAATCAGAAAACACTATCCACATTAACTAGTGACCCATCCTTAATTTTATCACAAAGGTTAAGTTTAACTAGGCTTCCATTGTCATTTTGAGAAAACACTGTCATATTAGAAATCAAGCCTCTTAAATTTACACTTAATTATGAAAGTCAACCACACCTTCAATTACTGATAGCTACCGATGTTTCTAATGAAGTCAGGTGAATTTAGTCCAAGTAAACAAATGATTATGTTTGACAGTAAATGTGTAAACAAGGTTCTAATTAAATTAACAAATATGCTAACTATTGTGATTGTCCCATAGGACATAACAACTTTAATTTGGTTACCAAGATAACCATACAAAGGGAAAAAAATGCAGGTGCATTTTCAGAAAGTCAATATCCATAGGCTGGTAAGTAGGTAAAACCAGAGGAATCACTGGTATTTTGCCAGTTTATGGACTCCCGCTTATTTATGGATGGTTATACTCTTTTAACCTTTCAAGAAAACTGCTTAAAACAGGTAAGATTAAAGGCTTCTTTTCAGGCTTGCATTATACTCGCCCTTTTCCATTAAGAAAAGAGCACATTGCACAACCCTGTTCTCGTATTTTAGTAAAATTACTGGGCTTTAAGCAAAATAAAAATATCTGAGCATCTTCTAGATAAAAAACAAGTAGTAAAAAATGTGATTTATAATGGAATAAATATTAGATTATTATCAGATTTTTTTACAGCAATGCTTTATGCTAGAAGTAAATAGTATGGTATATTTAAGATACTAAAGAAAAGAAAATGTGAGCCAAGAGTTTACATTCAGAATAGCCAACTCTAAGAGTAAACTGTAAAAAATGTCATCAATATGCAAGAACTTAAGAAATACGTTTTCTAGATCCCTTTCTGATAAAGCTTCCTACAACCAAAATGACTAATGGTACAATAACATATGTACCAGTGGCGACCATTTAATACATAATAACCTGTGGAAATGAGACCAAATGAAGGCTAATACATTAAAAAGTATGTATGTAAATGGTAATATACTATCTCAATGTAGACATAATAGAATTATTAAAAATAAAGAGGAAATGAAGAGACAGCATATATAAAAATTTACTTGTAGTGACCATACTGGAGTGACACATTTAGTATTGTTATTCTGAGAGTATTTTATGTGTTTCTGGCTCAAGTAAATGAACAATTGTGTGATAGCTAAATTCTACTATCCTCTGTGTTTTTGAGAAGCAAGATTTTTTATGTAGAAAAGAATTAAATATATGATATTATTTTTAAAAAGTTCAATGATGTAGTAATGATATCAAAATACCATTTCCTACAAAATTAAAACAGGGCTTTTTGGAGAAATAGTTGATTCCATTTTTCTACAGCAAAATGTCTTGGGTGGGAAGGAAGGTTACCTGAGAAGCTTACAATATGGGGTTATATTACACAGCAAGGAAGCTATGAAAATCTGCATTTTTCCTGTCAAAGTGGACTCTCTGCTTCCTACTGAGCAGAGATGGGATAATTTGAGCTTCAATAGAAATAGTAATTAAAATGGTATAGAGCTCATCAAATATACATAAATTATGTTTTATAATAATATTAATGAATAATAATTATTAACTTAAATAAAATAGCAGTTAACTAATTCATTTTCTGGTAAATAAATGACATAAGAATTTATCTTTTCTTTTCTACAAAAATTTTACCAAGGGGTAACCATTTGGAATATGTGGACCAGTGTTTTGCTATGAAGGCATATCAACCAATAATTAAAACCGAAATGGTAAATTAGAATGTCACCATATTACAAACTCAATAAATTAATAAATGTAGACATCAGGCATTAAGAGCTCCTAATAACAGAGAGATAGACCTTATGTGTCTCCTGGGAAAAGATCACGGTATGATCAGTTCTTGCCAAAGGGATCAAATTCAAGTCTTAACAGGCATTTAGATTCAGTTAGTAGTTTTCAGGAAATAATGAGGAGACAGGAATATATTAAACAGCACCATGAGAATAAAATTACGAAAATCCTGACTATGGGAAACTATATTACAGAAACAATTTAATGGGCAATTTTAAAAACTGAAGGAGAAACTTGCAGATAAAGAAGGATCACATGACACGTCAAGCGCAAAAATAAGAATGGCTAAACCATAATATCTAGGGAAGCACCTTCAGGTGATAAAACTATAAAGAGCTGTAAGGAATTACTTTAGTTTTGTGGTTACTATGAAGAGAAGAATGATTGTGATTAGGATGAGGCTTCTGGGTGGATGATCCAAATTTAGTTTTTGGCCTGGGTGCTGGTTACAAAGGTATTTGCCTCATAATATTTCATTCAGCTACACTAATATGTGTATTTTCTATCTCCATTTTATGTTACAGTGAAAAGGTTACTTCAAAGATAATTGCATTCTACACATATATGAATAAAAGCTAAAAATATAATTAAATTGAGATCTTTGGGAATGAATTGAATGTAATAACCAAATTTTAGTCCAGAAGTAAACAACCTCTAGGGCCAAAAGAAGAGATCTGAATGGGATGGCACACGTGATTGGGTTCCCTGAAAGATAAGACTATAAGGTAGAGACTAGATTGGGGGGGCAGCACCTGTGGATCAGTGGGTAGGGCACTGGCCCCATATACTGAGGGTGGAGGGCTCAAACCCAGCCCTGGCCAAATTGCAACAAAAAAATATCCAGGCGTTGTGGTGGGCGCCTGCAGTCCCAGCCACTTGGGAGGCTGAGGCAAGAGAATTGCCTAAGCCCAGGAGTTGGAGGTTGCTGTGAGCTGTGTGATGCCACAGCACTCTACCGAGGGCAATAAAGTGACACTTTGTCTCTGCAAAACAAACAAACAAACAAACCCCACATAAATAGAATATGTGGGAGTGTGGCAATTGGAGAGTGCTTTTGGAATCTCCACCAGAGAAAGGGAAGAAAAGAAAGCAAAACCATGAAAGAGAAATTTAACTGTGATGTAACCTCGGGGAAATCGTCATGTGTCTTTACAGGAATTTTAAAAGTTGAGATAACCCTTCAATATTGAGTCACAGTAGACAAAGGGACCAGGTTTTCATATTTCTCCCCATTGGAGGACAATCTATTCTAGGAAGAAGGAATAGGACAGAGCAAAAACAATCCTGAAGAAGGCTAAAAGATAAGATGTCTTCACACAGCACTCCCAGAAGCTGAGAGAATAAGTTCTTCCATTGTGAAAGGTAACTGGATGGTAGGGAACTAAATCCACCGTAGTGATTATTTCCTGCTTCTATTTCTATCCTTTCCTTGCTTCTATATGTATCTGTCTCTAAACTATGCTATTAACTTCACAAGGAAATTTATTAATTTTCTTAGTACCTTTATGATTTGGAAAAATCTTGTTGTTATTCTACAGTTAGGGGAAAAAGGGCTCAGAAAGGTCAACAGTTATAGTAACAATTACCTGCATGGTTTTATTTGATTATCTAAATAAACTTATGAGTTAAGTATAGTAGGTTCCCTCATTTTGCAGAGTAGGTAAATGAAGGTCATGGAAGTTAAATGATTTGCTTAGCTAGTCAGGGGTGGAGCCAGGATTCTAATCTGTATCTAGCATTCTCCTCTCAAACAATGTTACATATCTCTGGAGAAATTATCTAGACTCACAGAATGAGTAAAAGGCAGATACAGGAATTTAACTGTAATGCTGATCTCCAAGTGCTCAATCTTTCACTTGTAACTCCAGTGTCTCATTTCCTCAGAAAGGGTTTTATTTAAGGATTTAATGCTTGATGGTGATTTAATTAATTACCAGTGATAACTAGCAAATAAGGATCTTCAATTACTTAATCCAAAGAAGTCACAAGGGTAAAGACTGTGTTCAAACTATTGGGTTTCTAGGAAAAAGTATTTTGGCAGTACAGAGGCTTTTTGTACCTCTGAGATGCCACCAAACATGCTATACCAAAACTTCCTATGGGGAGGTCAACTCCACAGGCCATAACATAATTAAAAGGAATACAGGGCATAATAAATAAGAAAAAAAAAAACTGTAAAAGAGCATTCAGTCTGGATGAAATGAAGATAAATGATGAAGTTTTCTAAAGTAAGTAAAAGTATAGATTATGTGAAAAAGATGAGAGCAGACATCCTTTTTATCTCAGAGTATTAAAAATAGTGGGTATTTTTTGGAGATTCAAGGAAGTCAACTGGGGCCAATGGAAATGAAATATTAATATAAACTGCAGGTAGATAACCACCAAAGTTTATTACACTTCATCTCAAAAAGTAGTGTAGACTATCATAAATTGATTCAAGATGATGAAAATAAATTTATGGATAAGAAATCCAGACTAAGGGAAGTGAGAGATGGCCCTGACTGAGTGGAAATTATGGATGAGAAACCTATTCTCATCCACAAGTATCTTATTAAGATGCAGTTCTTATCTACGTGGACCATACACTAATTCATACTACACAGGGGCTTTCTTTCTTCTTCTTCTTCCTTTTTTTTTTTTTTTTTTTTTTATTAAATCATAGCTTGTGTACATTAATGCAATCATGGGGTACAAAGTGCTGGTTTCATTTACAATATGAAATATTTTCATCCAACTGGTTAACATAGCCTTCATGGCATTTTCTTAGTTATTGCATTAAGACATTTATATTCTGCATTTAGTAAGTTTCACCCATACCCTTCTAAGATGCACCGTAGGTGTGGTCCCACCAATTACCCTCCCTCCACCCACCATACCTGCTCCCCTCCCCTCCCTGGACCTTTCCCCCATATTCTTGTGCTATAATTGGGTTACATCCTTCATATGAAAGCTGTCAGTTAGTTTCATATTAGGGCTGAGTACATTGGATACTATTTCTTCCATTCTTGAGATACTTTGCTAAGAAGAATATGTTCCAGCTCCACCCATGTAAACATGAAAGCAGTAAATTCTCCATCTTTCCTTAAGGCTGAATAATATTCCATGGTGTACATATACCGCAATTTATTAATCCATTTGTGGGTCAATGGACAATTGGGCTTCTTCCATGACTTAGCACTTATGAATTGGGCTGCACTACATATTCTGGTATAAATATCTTTGTTATAATGTGATTTTGGTCTTCTGGATAAATACCTATTAGAGTGAATATAGGATACAATGACTGGTCTATTTTTAGATTTCTAAGTATTCTCCAAACATCCTTCCAAAAGGAACGTATTAGTTCTCATTCCCACCAGCAATGTACAAGTGTTCCCTTTTCTCCACATCCATGCCAACATCTCTGGTTTGGGGATTTTGTGATGTGGGCTAATCTTACTGGAGTTAGATGATATGTCAAAGCAGTTTTGATTTACATTTCTCTAATAATTGGGATGATGAGCATTTTGTCATGTGTCTGTACATGTCTTCCTCAGAAAATTTTCTCTTCAAGTACCTTGTCCACCCTGAGATGGGATCACTTGTTCTATTCTCACTAATATGTTTGAGTTCTCTGTGGATTCTGGTTGTGAAACCTTTGTCAGAGGCATAACCTTCAAATACCTTCTCTCATTCTGAGGGAAGTCTGCTTGCTTTACTTGCTGTGTTCTTGGCTGTGCAGAAGATTTTTAATTTGATCAGGTCCTAGTAGTGTATTTTGATGCTGCTTCAATTGCCGAGGGTGTCCTCCTCGATTTCTTCAAGAGTTTTTCCTGCACTTTCTTCTAGTATTTTTATAGTTTCATGTCTTAAGTTTAAATCTTTAATCCAATGAGAGTCTATCTTAGTTAATGGTGAAAGGTGTTGGTCCAGTTTCAGTCTTCTACAGGTCACCAGCCAGTTCACCCAACACCATTTGTTAAATAGGGAATCTTTTCCCCACTGAATGTTTTTAATTGGCTTGTCAGAGATCAAATAACAGTAATTAGCTGGGCTCATCTCTTGGTTCTCTGTATCTACCTCTTTGTTTTTATGCCAGTACCATTCTGTTTTGATCACTATTGATTTATACTGTAGTCTGAGGTCTGGTAGCATTATTCCTCCTGATTTGTTTTTATTTCTGAGTAATGTTTTGGC
>CAUYRH010096411.1:0-71325 GCA_963574655.1 Perodicticus potto
AAGCGAGTCTCCTGCCTCCGCCTCCCAAGTAGCTGGGACTACAGGCACCCGCCACAGCGCCCGGCCATGTTTTGGTTGCAGCCATCATTGTTGTTTGGCGGGCCCGGGCTGGATTCGAACCCGCCAGCTCAGGTGTACGTGGCTGGCGCCTTAGCCCGTTGAGCCACAGGCGCCGAGCCGGGAAGTAACTTTTCTACCTCTGTCTCAGGGAAGTCACTTTTCTTCCTCTGTTTTAAGACTGCTCTCTCCTCTGCTGTACAATTCCTAGGACAACCTTCTTGGAGCCCTCATCCTTCTCAGCTTTGGAGATGGTCACAGACTCCAGGAAGAGTCATAGCTTCATGGTTATGGAAACCCTGGTGCCGTGTCTGCCATTCTTGGAAGGGGAGCCTTGGAGAGAGGCCTGCTAATTGTCCCTCTCCTGGTCTCTGCTCAGACCCAGGGATGCCAGGCTTTGAGAGAGATCACTAGGTTTGGTTCTGGGTCTGAATGTGGGAGATTCCTGCTCTGGCCAGATCTCTAGGTCTTGGTCTGACTTAGGTCTTGGGGATACCTGATATCTGATCAGCACTCCAAAGGTCATTTAGGAGAGGAACACCCCTCTTAGACTCTCAGCATTTTGATGTATGATTGTCTCTAAGAGTTTTTTCCTTTCCTTTCTCCTGGTTATGGCCATGGGCAATGTTCAGTTGGCCTCACCTAAAGATTCCCCATTGAGATGTCTCCTTAAGAACTGGACAACTGCTCTTTTCTTTTCCTTCCCCCGTGTGTCTCGTGTCTCTCTCTCTCCCTCCCTCCTCTCCCTTCTCTCTTTCTCTTCTCTTCCCCCATTTCTCTCTCTCCTCCTCCTCCTTAATGCTGCTCTGCAGCTTCCCTGCTAATAAAGACCTTTCCTACAAGAAAAAAAAAAAAAAAAGAACTGGACAACTGAAGCAGCTTGGGTGCTAGCCACATACCCCAGAGCTGGCAGGTTCAAATCCAGCCCGGGCCCGCCAAACAACAATGACAACTACAACCAAAAAGCAGCTGGGCGTTGTGGTGAGCTGGGCCTGTAGTCCCAGCTACTTGGGAGGCTGAGGCAAGAGAATCACTTTAGCCCAAGAGTAGGAGGTTGTTGTGAGCTGTGACATCATGGCACTCTGCCCAGGACGACAGCTTGAGACTGTCTCAAAAAAAAAAAAAAAAGAATTTGACAACTTTGGGAATTACTTTCAGATCAAACATTTAGTCTTCCATTGTAATTCACAATATAAATTACGATATAATATTCACAATATAAATCTCCATGACTAGGAGATTTGGGCTGAGAATGGATCTCTTAATCATAACTACATCTTTTTTTTTTGGCCAGGGCAGGGTTTGAACCCACCACCTCCAGCATATGGGGCCGGTGCCCTACTCCTTGAGCCACAGGTGCCGCCCCATAACTACATCTTGAGCCATACTGACACTTAGCTGGGCAAGTGGTCTGAAGTGTCCAACATTCATCAGGCCTTCCTTGAACTTGCTAGACATCTCCACTCTGCTTACTGCATGTTACTTGTTGCCTCTGCATCTTTCCCGCTGTCTTCACTTTCCAGAAGATGTTTCTCTTTTGGCTCCCCCTGTCTTCCTCCACATGGGCTCCCTCCTTTGGTGCACTTTCCACTACTTTTCCCTCTCCTTCTCCTCCTCTGACTCCACCCCTCTTGTCCAGCTGCACTTACTCTAGCTGGTCAGTGCAAAATCCCTCCCACCTGTGTACCAGCTCCCTCTTCAGGAGGCTGCTGGGTCAGAAGGCATTACAAATTACTCAGAGCCAGGACGAAAAGTCAAGACCTTTTTCCTTCATGACTGAGGGCATTTGCCTCCTTTTATAATTTATGAAACAAGGGAGGGACAAACCATCTTAGCTTTGCACTTCATCTCCCAGAAAGCACCTAATATTTGGCATAATCTCCAAAAACATGATTAAGGGGCCTCACACTCCATAAGAGGAACTTTTAGACCTGGCTTTCATGGTCTTCAATAATTGGGATGAGGAGAAGAGAGAGGAAAAGAGGTAATGACTGGCAGTGGGCCCTAGAACTGAAAGAGGTTTCCCAAATATTGGCCTTTGCTATAGGAGGGACTTGTCAGAAACAGAGTTACCCTAGAGTTCAGGCAAAAAGATACCAGGCTCACACTCTTCTCCAGGAACAAGCCCCCTTCCAATACAACCACCTACAGGTCGTTGGAGGAAGAGGTACCCCAGGAGCAAAAGGCCTCTGCTGGGACTGTGTCTGCTCTACAAAAGAGAGGGGCTCTGGAAGTGAGCTTGCTCTGCCCTTGACTAAGGGGACCACAGTCGCCTTTTGGACCTGTGGGGGGGCCCTGAGCTGACGTGCTCCATACGCACGGGTCTTCTCGGAGTACTTTAATCTGACTGATGGACCCCAGTTTTGGAACTGCATCCACTTAGTAACATTGAAAAATTCTTTCTCAGCCTGCAGTTCCAGTTTCCATCCTAACAACAGTACATTGGTATATTGAATATTTTAAGAAAATGACAGTGGAAAGACTCTGACCCTCCCTTTCCCCTATTCCTTAGACCAGGTCTTAAAACCCTCATGTGAGAGGAGCCATAATTGGGAGGAAAGGAGCATCCTAGCCTTTGAAGACTGTCAAACTCTGTAAAATAATTTAAAGAGGTTTATTCTGAGCCAAATTTGTGGACTATGCTCTGGGAGGTTGAGGCAGGTGGACTGCCCGAGCTCAGGAGTTTGAGACCAGACTGAGCAAGAGCAAGACCCCATCTCTAAAAATAGCCGGCGTTGTGGTGGGTGCCTAGAGTCCCAGATACTTAGGAGGCTGAGGCAAGTGAATCCCTTGAGCCAGGAGTTTGAGGTTGCTGTGAGTTGTGAGGCCACTGCACTTTACCAAGGGCGACAAAGTGAGACTCAGTCTCAAAAAAATAAAAATAAAAAAAAAATTGAGGACTATGGCCTGGAACCATGCTCAAGAAGCCTTGAGGAAGTAGACTTGCTGTAGTTGGGTTACAGTTTGCTGTTATACATCTCAAGGAGAGAAGAATGTAAGGCTGTAAATTAATACATGGAAGGTCTACATTGGTTTGGCCTGAAAAGGTGGGACATCTCAAAAAGGAGGGCTTACAAGCTGCAGGTGGGTTCAAAGATTTTTTTGTAATGGCTTAAAGAAATGAAGCTTTGTCTAAAGACTTGGAATGCTTTAAGTTAAGATAAGGAAGTCTATTAATTAAAGGCAAGGCACTGGCCATATACTCAGACTCACAAGATGTGTGACCTAAACTGAGGACTGTAGGTGTGGTTTAAGCTTTGTCTTGCATTGCCCTGGGCCTGTTAATGGGTTACAAAGCAGAACTAACTCCCTGAAGGGAGGGGAGCATGATGAGGCATGTCTGACCTCCTTTCTCAAAGCCAACAACTCAGTTTTAGGGTATCCCCTTTGGCCAAGAAGGGATCCATGCAGTTAGCTGGGGGGAAAACGTAAAGAGATTTTGTTTTAGTCCAGAGCAGAATGTGAACAAATAGGCCTTGCATCATCTTCCATGGCTTATTCCCACCGGATCACACCCATTTCTCCACGACTATCCTTCATCAAACTGTTAGAAAAAACGCTCAGATTTAACTGTTTCTTTGGATCTTCCCTTCCTTACGAAGGCTTGTGCATGCTTTTCTCTAGTTAATTTGTCTTTGGTTATAGAGGCCTCAGCCATGAACCTAAGAGGGTAGAGGAAAGGATATTTTTCTTCCCCTATACCTGGATTATCCCTGGAAGTCTACAGAAGAATCTGGTCATAGTACCGAGAAGGCTGAGTGGTTCAGGAACAAGAAGAATACCTACTTTTCACAGTCCTGTCACTGTCTTATACTCCTGAATTTTGTACCATGTGCACATTACCTTTTCAAAAAAGTACTATAGACTTGGCGCCCGCAGCTCAGTAGTTAGGGCACCAGCCACATACACATACACTGGCAGGTTTGAATCCGGCCTGGGCCTGCTAAACAACGACAACTATAATAAAAAAATAGCCAGGCGTTGTGGTGGGCACCTGTAGTCCCAGTTCCTTGGGAGGCTGAGACAAGAGAATTGCTTAAGCTCAAGAGTTTGAGGTTGCTGTGAGCTGTGATGTCACTGCACTCAACCCACGGTGAAATAGTGAGACTCTGTCTCAAAAAAAAAAAAATAAATAAATAAAGTAAAATAAATAAAAACAGTAGTACAGCACTTTTGTTTTAACTATCAAAAAAATTACACTTGGCTCGGCGCCTGTGGCTCAAGCAGCTAAGGCGCCAGCCACATATACCTGAGCTGGCAGGTTTGAATCCAGCCCGGGCCGCCGAACAACAATGATGGCTGCAACCAAAAAATGGCTGGGTGTTGTGGCGGGCGCCTGCAGTCCCAGCTACTTGGGAGGCAGAGGCAGGAGACTCGCTTGAGCCCAGGAGTTGGAGGTTGCTGTGAGCTGTGATGCCACAGCACTCTACCCAGGGTGATAGCTTGAGGCTCTGTCTCAAAAAAAAAAAAATACACTTGATGTTGCAAACAGAATGGAGACCATTTTTTCCTCAACATCCCCCCTAAAACTCTCAAAACCTAAAATCAAAACCTAGCCAAATGTTGTTAGTTAAGCATTTCTGTTGCTTCTACCTGGGATATGTTTTTCCTTCTCCTTTACCTGTCTCCTGACTCTTGGTCCTTCCTCTGGGTAGTATTAAGACTGTGCTGCTCTCCTTTGGGCTTCCAAAGCAGTCTGCTCGTACCAGTGCCAGTGTCCTCTTAGGCTTTAATAACTATCTCTCTATGTGCCTGTCCCATCAGCCTCACAGTAAAGGCCTGGTTCTTTGTGTCTTCTGTATCCTTGGGCCTGGCATAGCAATGGGCATAGATTAAGTATCCAGTAAAGGTGAAGCACCTGAAGGGTGCAGTCACTGTTCTTTCCTAAAAGCATTAGCAAGCGGTATTAATAAGGAAAAAATCAAGGTTGCAAAGTAAGAATGTGAGATTTTTATCAGGTCAGTCAAGATTAAGAGAATTAGATGAAAATAGGTCCTGGGAGCATACTCAAGGCTGTCCTGTCCTAGACCATTACAAAGTTTAAGGGAAAAAAAATTTTAAAGGTGGCTCATGCCTATAATCCCAGCACTCTTGGAGACTGACGCGGGAGAACTACTCGAGCCCCAGAGTTTGAGGTTGCAGTGAGCTACAATCATGTCACTGCACGCCAGCCTGTGCAACAGAGTGAAAAAATAAAAGGCCTTCCTATTTAGCAGCTGAGACAGAACAGAGAGATAAAAACAAGAGTCTGAGGTGGACTTCGGAGGAAGCCATCCTTTTAAAACCAAAGATCAAAGAGACACAGATCTCACAGCCACCCAGGCTATCAAACTGATGAAAACTCACCATTCACCCAAGGCCTCGAGGCAGCGCATGCGGCCCAGCATCAGCTCTGGGTCATCCTTGTTGGTGTCCATCTTCTTATCATAGGCTACGAGAGCATCCTCCCACTCATGCAGTTTCTCATACCAGGTAGCCTGGATCTCCTGCCAAGTGGGAAAGAGAGAGGACTGCGATGAGGCACAGAGAACAAGGGGACACGGTGTTTAATCCACATGCTGTTTCCTAAGGTGCTGAGTTGTACCTATGACACTTCACCTCGCACAGCAACCTGGGCTTGGATTAAAAAGAACTTCAGACTATCTGGAAGAATGTTGTTTGGGGAAGGTAGAAATGCCAGTTCCGTGGCACACTGATAGAATGATCCTAGGATAATCTGAGAGCAGATGTCAGACCTTGCTCAGATCATTTCCTACCCAGATACAAGGATCACCAGGATACCAGGACGTGGGGATCTGAGGACAGGGGCTGACCAGGGCTTCTGCAAAGGTGCCATGGCCCCAATCTGCTGGAGTGCTGGCTGACATTGGGCCACGTGGTAGGGAGGGCAGCTGCTTTCCTGATGGTGCCAGAAGGACCAAGCCACATTTACTGGAGGAAAATAACTCACTTTTAAAAAGCTCTTGATTCTCTGCATTTCTTAATACATTTTTAAACTTTCAGGAAATAATAATTTAAAATATAACAGTGCCACTTAAAAGTCTTTGGAAAAACCTTTCTCCTATTCTTCTAGAGTCTCTCATCCAATGTTCCTTCCTGCTCAGTGCCTGGCAGCTTTACCAGTGTCAGGGGCCAAAGAAGGGATTCCATTGCTCTGCACAGATGGAGTGCCACGCCGAAACTGGGTGTCGTCCACGTGAGTAAGAGGCGCTAGTCTGGAAGTTTACACACTGTGACTCCAAGAGATCAGGAGGCTGCTTTATGTGTTTTCTGCCTGCCTTCTATCTCATTTTGTCTGCTGGGCTTCTTCATCATCAGCTCAGTAAATGACTAGTTCTGTACAGCCCAGGGTAGTGGCTCTCCAGGGATTTCTTTTACAACAATATGACTACACAGTGGAATTTGAATGATATAATGCAGGGCCCACATTAGTTTCTCCCATTACCCTCTTCCCCTTTCTAAATAAAACCAACATTTGTATAGTATATACACTGACTACTCTGCTAAGCTGTCTCAAAGAACTTTTTATTTTTGAACCTCTGAAAGAAGGTCATGTACATTTGAGACTGTCAACTTGCACTTACTTCCCTGGTTTGTTTTTGGCAGAACCAATACCCTCTGCTGCCCCTGGACTAGTGCTGCTGCCATGCATGACAGCCTTCCCCAACGCCAGTGGGGCTTGCAAAAACATGCATATCTGACTCTATAGAAGGCGAATTGTCTATGCTTCACATTCCCAGCCTGTGCAAAATAATGCCTCTCTATATGAAATGACTGTAAAGGCAGCATAAAATTTAAAAATCTTAAATTAAGAGGCCAGGCATGGTGACTCACACCGCACTTTGTGAGGCTGAGGCAGGTGGATCCCTTGAGCTCAGGAATTTGAGACCAGCCTGAGCAAGAGCAAGACCCCATTTCTACTAAAAACAGAAAAATTAACCAGGTGTTGTGGCAGATGCCTATAGTCCCAACAACATGGGAGGCTGAGACAGGAGGATCACTTGAACCCAGGAGTTTGAGGTTGTAGTGAGCTAGGCTGACATCATGGCACTCTAGCCTGGGTAACACAGTGAAACTCTGCTTTGAAACCAAAAAAATCTTAAATTAAAAAGAAGCACTGGTAAATTTCCCATTTTGGATTTTTACACTGGGTAGAAAAGTGAAAGAGCTAGTGACGAATGTGTGGCAGGCACTCAGTATGAACAAGCAGAAAGTAGAGGGAGCAGCATATGGAGCGGGTCAGGTAGAGGACAGGGTATTTTGAATTGCAATAGATTGCAGAAACTATAAGGTTTAAGCAATGAATCACACAAAATTCTAATGAGATTGCTGTTATATAAATTGTGCTGAGAAAGCATTGGCTCTGCCAAGAAAAAGCAAACCATTGTCAAGCTTAATATGATTCAGCTACCTAAATATAACAGAAAATCCACCCTGGGTTTAGCAATAATCCTGGAGGCTAATGGCTACCTTTAGAACCTGAAGATGGAAGAACTTTCATTTAAGGTTGGCATTCTGAGTATGGAGGCATAAACCATCTGTTGGCAGATCACCTGAATACCAGATGTGTGCGGAGTCCTTGTTGCAGTCAGCACTTACTGGGATATGAGCTTTAAGAGCATCAAAGAAGAGTACATCTTGGTCTAGGTGGAGTACAATAACTGCTCTCTCGCCCTACCTTCTTGCCTCTTGCAAAGAAGGATTGTGGCAAAATGGATAAGACATATTCTTTCTATTCTTTTAGCATTTGGAGAGATGCTGTCTTTGTCTAGTTATATATAATAAGTGCTAAAAATGGGAAAATGATTCCCTTAAAAGTTTTAGTCCAATTTACTAGCCCTTGTATAAGGCAAAATGCTAGACAATCAAACAAAAGCCTGTGAAGGATTCACAATTTTCTTTACTCTAACACCACGTTATCTTGATTAAGGCAAACCAAATCTATGCTACTAAGAAAAGGTTTCTCATCAAATATATAGACCCAGAGCTTCTTGACCTTCTAGGAGTTCAATGCTAAGTTGATTAAGTTGATGCTTTGTATATTTTAGAAGCAAAACACCCTCCCAAGACCACATAGAGTAATGGAAATATTTCACTCTTAGCAGAGAAGCAGCTATGCAAGCAATAAAGCAGCAGAGAAGCAGCTACACAAGCAATAAAGAAACAGAAAAAAAACCCCTCAATGCTAAGTATAAATTATAGTATATATATATTTTTTGGAGAACTGGCCATGCTTTCTTTTGAAGTATATACAGACACAATGTGAGCTGCCACAGCTGATACAAACGTAACTCAGATCAGGGCTAAATGTCTAGGCTCTGCTACCAAACTGCCCAGTTCAAGCCTTGGTTCTGCCATTTATTCTTTTTTTTTTTTTTTTTTGGAGAGACAGAGTCTCACTTTATCGCCCTCAGTAGAGTGCCATGGCGTCACACAGCTCACAGCAACCTCCAGCTCTTGGGCTTAGGCGATTCTCTTGCCTCAGCCTCCCGAGTAGCTGGGACTACAGGCGCCCGCCACAACGCCTGGCTATTTTTTTGTTTTTGCAGTTTGGCCGAGGCCAGGTTTGAACCTGCCACCTTCGGTATATGGGGCCGGCACCCTACTCGCTGAGCCATAGGTGCTGCCCCTGCCATTTATTCTTAACCTGGGACTACAGTCTCCTCATCTGTCAAATGAGATAATAATAGTAACTAATTCATAGCGTTGTTATGAGGACTGATGAATTAGACAAAGTATACAAAATACTTAGCAAAACGCTAAGTGTAAAGAGTTTGACAAATATCAGCGATGACTATTTATTAGATTCTACCCTCATGATGTATGTTGAGTTTGAATATAGTTCCTACATACACTGTTTCTTTCATCCTTAAGAGACCTAGGTAAGGCAGTATCAGACTGCTACAAATTGAGAAAAAAACAGAAAAGGAGAGTTAACTTTCTTGATCAAGGTTATGGCTGAGTGCCTCCCTAGCCATGTTGCTACCTCTTATTTTTCTGGATGGAATGAGGCACTTACCAGCTCTCCAAAGTGTTTCATGGCATATTCTAACACCCCGGCAGCTGCCTCCGGCTGCTGTAGCTTATTGTTAATGCTGAGAAAACAAAAGGAAGAGATGGTTACACTCAGCACATCTGAGGATGAGAGGTGTGAGGGTCAATGTGGGCAAATGGCTCCCCAGCACATTGAGGTCAATGTCTTGCAAATGCAGAGAGGCCATCAATTATCTGTTCCCACCCAGAAAGCTCAACTTGAACGACTTCATCTGAGGAAAAGTCTTTGGTTGCCTTCCCTAATTCTGATAGGGTGGCAGAGGGTGTAGAGTGAAGGTTCCTCTGGGCCCCTTCCTCCCACCAGCATGGACTAGTTTCTTCTCAGATGTTGTCAGGTAGGCAGCATGAGTCTATTTTGAAATGCTAGAAAGCCTGGATCCAAACTGTTCCTGCTGCAGTGCACAACTGTATGAGATCCCTCTGAACGTTTAAGTCTTTTTTTTTTTTTTTGAGACAGAGTCTCACTATGTCGCCCTCGGTAGAGTGCTGTGACGTCACAGCTCACAGCAACCTCCAACTCTTGGGCTCAAGCGATTCTCTTGCCTCAGCCTTCCAAGTAGCTGGGACTACAGGTGCCCACCACAACATTTGGCTCTGTTTTGTTGCAGTTGTCATTGTTGGTTAGCTGGCCTGGGCTGGGTTCAAACCCTCCACCTTCGGTGTATGTGACTGATGCCATAGCCACTGTGCTATGGGCGCCGAGCCTGAACATTTAATCTTAACTTCTCACCAGTTGCCTTCAGTAGCAGGAATAACTAAAATTAATCAAAATCATCAGACTGAGAGCGACACAGAGGTGGCACTGAGGCTGGGCCATGTCAATGATTGGTCAATTGACAGTACCTCGGAGCTGTGGCTGTCCAGCCATGCTGACAACCCCAAACAAAGCCCACCCCTGCAAATCCAGATGGCTCCTTAGACCTTCTCCAGGGACTGCCTCCTACCCCTCCATCAGGAGGCTGCACATTTAGAGATACTTGGACTGGCCCCTGATGTAGAGATGCTTTTCTCTAATGTCACCCAGCTTCACTGAGGTATCTGTAGGAAGCAGGTAGCCAGTAGGGCTAGAGGACTATAACTGTGTTGGGGCAACCGGGCAGTGCCCCTGGAAGGCCTCCTGCCTGGAGCTGGTTCATCAGGCTGCAAGGAGTCCCTGAGATGAGAGCAGGAGCCCCTTGTTCCAATAGGAACTTATGCAGCTAAACCCAGCACTGAACAAATGCCTGAGTTATGGAAAGAAGGGAATGAGAAGAGGGTGAAGGAGCTGGCCTGAGAAATTCATAGGACCACAATGACTATATCTGTTTACAGGTAGGGAAGAGAATGTGCCACACCAACTTTAGAGTCTAGACTGGTTTAATGAGCAAGGACCCAGTTTATTGCCCTGAGTACAAACTGTCTGTTTGACTAGAATTAATTTTTAAGTGGTTTTGGGAAATTCCAGGATTTGGGTTCAATGTGGTAACATGGCAAGAGATTGCTGTTATAAATATTATTTTTAAAAATCCAAATTCCACCACATTTCTTCCAATAAAACCAAGAGAGAACTGCCCAGAAATCTGATGAACTAGAGAAGTTAACATTTGTGAAAGTAATAACCTAATGCCTCATGTTTACAAAGCACGTTCCCAATAATCTTCCAATCTATTGCTCCTTTGACCTCAAGCATCCTTAAGAGAGTGGGAAGGGAAAGGTATCACCCATCAGCCCAATTTTGCTAATAGGGAAACTAAGGTCCAGGAAAGGCAGTGATTTTCCCCAAGCCCAGATGAATGGGGACAGTCCCACACTATCAGAAGCATTCTTATGTGTCTTTGTTAAGGAGAGAAGGGAGGTGATGCAACTTATATTTGGAGTCAGAAGACTTGAATCTCCCCACCTCATCAGATGGTAATGTGCCGATATCATAACAAGGTTGGAGGGATGTACATCTCACACATGAAGTGAAAACCCAACCACTGTGCTTAAATGAAACAAAAGGAGGCCAGCAGTGGTAGCTCACGTCTGTAATCGTAGCACTCTGGGAAGCCGAGGCGGGTGGCTTGCCTGAGCTCAGAAGTTTGAGACCCACCTGAGCCACAGCAAGAACCTATCTTAAAAAATAGTGGGCACTGTAGTGGGAGCCTATAGTTTCAGCTACTTGGGAGGCTGAGGCAAGAGAATAACTTGAGCCCAAGAGTTTGAGATTGCTGTGAACTGTGACACCACGGCACTCTACTGAGGGCATGAAAGTGAGACTGTGTCTCAAAAAAAAAAAAAAGATTAAGACCTGGGTTTCCCTTTCTAGAGGCTGAATTCTACCACTTATTAGCTGTGTGACTATAAACAAGCCATCTTTTTTTTAAAATTCCTCATCTATAAAATGGGATTAATACCAACTCTTCCTTCATAGGGTTCTTCAGGCAATTTAAATAAATGCTTTATATGAAATTGCTAAGCAGGTCCTTATACTGGTCTTTCCCCGGTTTTTGTCTAAGGATGAAAGTTTCTAGAAACAGATTTACATGCTATCTATAGGAAGAACACACAGCTACAGTTGAGACTTAAGTTAGTACTAGGAAGTCATCTGTGCAAGTTCTAAACTCTTCCTGAGTAGGACTAGACAAGTGTCCGGTATCCAGACTCTACTAGGACACCTGATTCAGGGGGAATCTACTAGGCAGACCCCCTCGTGCTTTTTGTGCTGGTGCTAAGCAAAGCAATGCACCAGGATATTCTCTGCAAGTTAGTCTGCTGCAAAATTCAGATATGTATTTAATTTCTAAGTGAAACCAGATCATGACAATTTCCTTTAGGAAGCCCTACATTAATTTTTCTAAGCTGAGAATAAAAGCCGAGTCTAAAGGGCCTAACTCCACTGTGCATTCCTTGGGCAGCAGTTTCCAATGCCTCTTGGCTCCATAAGTTAGGTACTGGACCACTGTTTTTTAACCTTTTTTTATCTCATGCACACTTGAACCTATAGTTAAACTTCGGTGGCACACTTAAATTATGTTGATCAAGAAATAAAAAAGAGTAAAAAAAAAGAAAAAAGAGCATATTTTGAAAATAATTTAATTAGTGAAATTTAACAATTTTCAAGGCACACCCAAGAGCCTCTCAGGGCACTCCAGCTAAAAATCACTATACTAGACTTTGTTGCCCATGCACATGGAGCTGGGTGAACTGTGTTAATAACTAATATTACTAAGTATAGATTTGGAATTAGCTGGTTCCTTGAACCTAAATAAAGCATGCTCTCACAGAAGTACAAAATTATTCTGATGAGGAAGATAAACGTTTTTTGCCTGAACCAGAAGAAACTAACTCTAAGTGAAATTCATGTGCAATTTTAAGTGAACCAACTGCCATCGTCCTGAGTATTCTTTCCTCTCCCCCATTTCCACATTAATTTCTTACAGACCTTTCTCCCTAAGCTACATTTTCCTTCTTTCCTTCTGAGGAGTCTCCCATGCATGGCTACAAGGCTGCTGGAGGATACTAACTGCTCTGGGGAGTTCAATGAGCAGGAGAACTGACCTTGGTGATCAAGGGGATCTGTTGTCTTGTTAGAGGACCTTGATTTCTTCCTCTTCCTCCTTGACTCCTGGCACTCCATCATGGGAGGCAAGAAGATGACACAACAAGATGCCTAAGTAAGATGAGAGCTCAGTGCATGTGCCCGGCACTGTGTGTACTGCGTATACATATTATATATATATATACACCTGTTTACCCAATTATTAATATTCCCATTTTACAAAGGAAAAAAATGTGGCCAGTAGATCATAGGCTGTTGCTCTCCCTCAGAAGGCTGCATTCCCTTACAAGTCTCACCGCTCACTTTAAGGTGGCAAGTGGCTCTAGTGTCAGCTATTTGGGAGGCTGCGGCAGGAGAAGGGTTTGAGCCCAGGAGTTCTGGGCTGTAGACTGCTATGCTGACAGGGTTTCTACACTAAGTTCAGCAATGATACTATGTATGATGACCTCCCAGGAGCAAAGGACCACCTAAGGAACAGTGAAAAGGCCTGGGTCTGAAATGGAGCAAGTAGTGTGGATCCATGGTGGAATCAAGTCTGAATAGCCGTGGTGCTGCTCAGGTAGCATGGTGAGATCTCATCTCTTAAAAAAAACAAACCAAAAAACACAAAAGTATCTTAAATAACAAACACTGTAAGTTCTGCAATGGGAAGGACAGTGTCTTAGCCTTCTACTCTCAGCATCAGTCAGCACTCAGTAAAAAACTGTAAAATGAATGAAAGTGAGCAACTGGTGGGATGTTTCTATCGGTTAACTGTCTCTCTATAATTCACTGTGCGGAGGAAGGAGCCCTCCGTGCCTTCATTTTAACTTTCTCATACTCCCTTCTTAACCCCCAAGCCCCTATCCCACATTTCTTCATTCCTTCCAGAAGCTATGAACACACCTTAAAGCTTCCCTGTGACGAGCAGCATGCCACCACAGCAGGCTTTTTCCCATGGCAGCAGGGCTTACAGAGCTGAGGTTGTGAAGTGCAAGACAAATGAGCCTTTGTTGAAATGCACGAGTTCCAGCCACTAAGTCCCCAGCCTCTTCCTACCTGGGCGACACAAGACTGCCCTGGAATTACTCCCCTTTTACACTCCCCTTTTATGAGACTGAAGGGAGAGAATGTATGTTTGGCTCACGTTGAGGAAATCACCTTTGCTCAAAAGTCCCCCTTTAAAGAGGAGCTCAGGTTTCACAGGGCAGTGGGGAGTGTCACAAAGCCTGTTCCATAAACACTCCCCGCTAACCCTCAGCCTTTCTCTATTAGTGCCCTATGCTTATTAAAAAAGGCAAACAGTTCAAAGCTCCCACCCAACAGCAGAGAAGTGCTCAATGACACAAACCAGACCCCACAGTTAATGGTCTGGCGAAAAAACTCTGACAACAAACGACTATAGAGACAGAGGTTTGGGTGGCAAAGTGCCCAGGACAGCAGTGTGCAGAAACAACAGGTCCCTGCAGGTTTCCCATCCGCTCTGGAAAAGCACTGAGGTCAGAAGGAAAAGAAACCCCTGGCAGGGCTTTTCCAAGCCAGTAGAGGCTGATCCCCACTGTGGTCCTCACCTGGCTGCAGAGGGCATCTGCACGTACTCCACTTTCTAGTGAGGACATGAACCTGCCTACCCGAATAATAAAACACCTTCCCGGTGTTAGGAAGACAATGAAGAAAGACAGAAAGGAAAACAAAGGGAATTAGAGTACAGTAGGGGAGGAGGCCGTTATACAGACATACTCATTTTCATTTCTCCCCACCTAAGATTTAATTTTGATTTAAAAGGGTTGAGTTGAAGAGGTTGAAATTGGGAAAATTCTTGGCAATTGAGGACAATACTTTGTAGAGTGGAATCAACAAACTGCCTCACTGCCTTCATATACCAAGAGCACACCGTTTCACCAAGCACCTTTCCCCCCACGTCTAGAAACCTCCTTCTACACGTGAGGCAAGAGCATGGACCGAGACCGGCTGGGATGTGAGGGGGTGACAGCTGAGGAGGCAGAGCAGTGGGGTGGGGCTGTGGCTGCCCTGGCCCGCCCACGCTGTCCTTCTGTGCAGTTTGGGGGAGTAGGACTGACTGAAGGGTTGTCATTCACAGCTCTGGGTCTTCTTGACAGTAAAGGGAGCCAAGTGCCGTTCCTGCCACCTGAAGAGAAACCTGGAGACCACCACTGTCTGCAAGTGTGTCCTGTCCATTGTTCTTCTGGACTGATGTCAAATCCATGATAATCTGGCTTGGTCGTTCCTTCTGGTAGGGGGCATTTGCTGCCTTGGCGCCTTGTGACCTCCAGGCTATTCAGAGAAAAGTGATGCCAGGCTCTTCCACAGAAAGTCCTCAGGCAAATGGGGAGCATCTGCGGGCACATCCGGGGGGTCGCTCAGGCCTCCTACTGCTCCCATTAGGGATTTATGAGAACATTACACTGCTTCCCAAATGGCTGGGGGCCTTCTTTCTCCTGTCTATTTCCAGAGCAGACCACAGTCTGCATTTCATTTGGTTCCCTGTCAAGTGAAATTCTCTGAATTCTCTTGGTGCTGGGCTGGTAACACGTGCACCACAGCAGGTCTGACTGAGGGGCCGGGACCAGCCACAGTGAGACTATACTGGACACTGCTTTGGGTGTTCACTGATGTAGCAAACATTTTTTCTTCTTTCTCTACAGAGAGATAATTGCTTCAGATCCCACTGTCACTTCTCCCAGCACCGAGGCTTAGCTCTGAGTCCAACATGTCATTAGAATCCAAACAGTCGGATTCCCTCCCAGGGCCAGGGAAGATATGGGGTTGGCTGAACCCTGATGTCTTTATTTACCTTGGGAGTCTGAGAATAGGAGAATGGTTTGGGGACCCAAAGAAATGAATAATCTAGAAGTGAAACAACAGCAATGCAGATGTAGGCAAAGTAAGAACATCTGAAAAGTGACATGGCTGGAAGGTCAGGTGCGGCTGCTGGAATGCAGGCAGCAGGGAAAGTGAAGACAGGTTGGGAGGTCTCAAGAGTTGCCCAACGCAAAGCCAGACTCAGTGGTGAATACTGTGGAAACTTAAGTGTTCTCTTCTTTGTATTGAGAAGAAAGGTGGTTCCATTACAAGGTTCCAAAACTGGGTCATTTTACATCCTTAGAGCTCTTGGGGACTTAAGGTTTGATGCAAGACAGCGGGCCAGCTTTGGAGAGTCAAAATATGCTCCTGATGTCCCAGTTCCAGGGTGGCTTTACAAATAATGAGTTCTTCCTATATCTTCATCCCTTCCTTTGTCAGTATCTAGAAGATATGCTAATGTGAATGAGAGAAAATGGGAGAGTTTAAGAATAAAAAGGGTAGGTTCAGTGCCCATAGCACAGTGGTTACGGTGCTGGCCACATGCACCAAGGCTGGCAGGTTCGAATCTGGCCTGGGCAAGACTGTCTCAAAAAAAAAAAGAATTAAAAGGGTAAATTGTTACTGGTTGCTTAGATTAGGAAGGGGGAAGGCAAAAAATCCTTTCTCTTTAAGATTGATGGGGGAGGTGTAACTTTTAATTAGGAAAAATTGGGGAAAGAGAATATTTTCACTTGTGCACATTCCATGTCCAGGAACACATATTTTATATGTAGTAGTACATACAGTTTTGTTTTGTTTTTTTGAGACAGAGTCTTCCTGGGCTACATAATAGTTCCGTCTCACTCAGAGATCCCATGGCTGGCTGAGATACCAGGCCAGCAGGTGCTGCCTGCCTGTGAGCTCGCTTTCAGTGTCCTCTGAGATCACTCACTCACTATGGGACCTGTCCTACAGAATCTTACAAAGTCGGCTCTGGGGATCACAGTGACCACCTCCCAGAGGTGAACACTGGTGACAGCTGATAAGCTGTCCCACTGACTCATCTCCAGGCGTCTCTGGCTGGATGGGGGCCCAGGTGCCCTAACACACACAACCCCAGAGTGTCAAAGCCCAAAGTTTGTGCTGGCTGGGTTTCCAGCTGAGGGGCCTGTCAGAGGCGCGTTGTAAAAATGATGAATGGCTGTCACATTTCCAAGTCTCTGGCTGATTTAGGGAGGTATTGGCAGGCGCATTGCTCCCAGCATGTCAGGCAGTTAATTACTTCCAACTTTATCTTTCTTGTCAACACTTCTTGACAAATTGGCCATTATATTTTTATTCTACAACAATGAGCACTGCTCCTTTTCTGGTGAGGCCTGGAGCTTCTCCACACCCCCTACTCCCCATCTGCTTCTTCAGATCCAGAGAGAAATGAAGAGCTCAGAGAGACAAAGTAGCCACACCAGGAAAGGGCAAGGAAAAGGAACAAAGGGGTGGGCTCACAGACTGACTCCAAAGCTAATTTTCATCTGTCAGAACTCAAATCAGAGTTGATATTTTAAGTAAAATCCTTATTTCTTGGCTTTTGTGTTTCACGAGCTCTGACTCAGTCCATAACGTGGATGAAGTTGGGAAACAAAAATTAAAGAGCTGGCACCTAGCAACCTGGCAGCTTCTAATGCTCCACATTTGATTGTGTAAGCATATGTGAGCTGGCCTTCTTCTCTATTAAGGAGCTGGGCCATTCTGTAGGAATGCTGATGCCCATTCTGGGATCAGGGAAATGAAAAAAAAAATGCCTACCTTCTTGCTGAGGACACCCTTACAGACAACTGTGGCACACTATAATTAGGTTACCAAGATTCATACCCAGTGAAACGTCCAAAAGAATTTGGAAAGATCATCACTGGGACTGGCTGCCTTCGACAGCCACCAGGCAGAGCCCAGCACATACTGTAGTCTGTCGATTCTAAGAAACACATTTTTTTTCACACCTTAACATCTCTGAAATCAGGACACAGCATACACTTCAAGGTTTCAGAGCACCATGACACAGTTTAACTGTCCGCAGGTTCCTTCCCTCCCACAGTGTACATAAAAATCAGATGCAGTTTCTACAACTCATGGAAAAAGCAGGCCCATTAAATCCAGGTGTCCCTGAGATAAGCTGGGTGCTGTGGAGGAGCAGCAGTTTACCAGTGACATACAGCAAGCTTCTCCCTTTAGAGGGGTCTTGTTGTTGTGATAAGACCCCCTCTGTGCTTTTGGCCAGTTGCAGGAGGAACCTGAGAACTCTGCTCTTCTGATGGCTCCTTGCTGATGGCCAGCTTTCTGCACTTTCTTGGGGTTTGTAAAATGCTATACAAAGGAAAGCTGTTATACACTGACTCTCCGGGAAGTCTTCAGAGCAGCCAGAAGTAAATTTACACTCTACTGATGATTGGAGACACTTGACCTCTTAGGCTGAATCTAAAAGTGCCTTAAAATAAAAAAGATGCAGCTAGAGAGAAAGATACAATCTGTGCTTGTGCTTTTGCAAAACAAAGCCTTCCTCTGTTCTCTGCCACACTGGAGCTTTCCCACAAGGGGCATAGACTCCTAGAGGCACACAGGCCCTTTTGAAGTTGCATAAACCCAGAGGTTTGGAATGTGTTTTGCTAGGAGTAAAACCTCATCTCTCAGGACACAGAGCTTTGTCTCCTAATAGAAGGTGTGGGCAAAGAAAAGAACCACATACCTTTTCTGAACGTCAACTTTGAAAGCAGGACTGATACTTCCAAGCAGCACAATAGTGACACCTTGGAAACATGTGTTTAGAATTAAGACAGAATGGGTTTTGTTTGCATCTAGCCCCCTGCCTGCATACTGTAAAACCCAGTCACCCTTGCCATTAATTGGTTGCTCAGGCACAACTGGCACAAATCTTCTAACATTCTTAAAGAATGACAGGCCTGTTTTCCAGCTAGTGATGCCTGAGTCAGGGTGGAGGCAGTCTAGCACGAAGAGAAGCTATGTAGTTCATGGGGCAGCTTGGGGTGTGGACCTGAGCTCTTGTCCTATAACCCCTAACAGGGTCTTGTCTCTAGATAAGAGTGATTTACTGAAGTTGCAATGTGATGGACATTTGATTCCTCTTTGGGGACAGAAAGATGTGTTAGGTTTCTGAATAAAATATGGGGAATGCAGCTGTGCAGAAATAAGGTCATGCTCCTTTCTTCACTCTGTCTTCAATATTTAGCTGCCGCGCGTGGCCCCTCAGGCCGATGCAGACTGAAGTAGTAAGACGTGCCATCTACACAGGCTTCTGGAATAAACAAGAGTGGGATCAAATCTGACCCCAAATGCTCTGGAGTCCTTGCTGATCTTCATAAGTGAAGAAAGATGAGTGAGACACAGACTAGTGGTTTCCAAGGAGATGAAGTGATTACATAATGAGGACACTACCTCAAGTTACTGATAAAAAAAAAGGGGATTGAAACAAAGGACCTTAACTCTTCCAGTGCTTTCTTTTTTTTTTTTGAGACAGAGTCTCACTATGTCGCCCTCAGCAGAGTGCCGCGGCACACAGCTCATAGCAACTTCAAACTCTTGGGCCTAAGAGATTCTCTTGCCTCAGCCTCCCAAGTAGCTGAGACTATAGGTGCCCGCCACAATGCCTGGCTATTTTTTGGTTGTAGCTGTCATTGTTGTTTGGTAGGCCTCGGCTGGGTTCAAACCCGCCACCTTGGGTGTACGTGGCTGGCACCCTAGCCGCTGAACTACAGGCACCGAGCCAGTGCTCACTTTCTTTGACACTTTGACTAGGACTTGAAGAAAAATGGACTAAGAGGAGACATGTGATACCCTCCAGTGAAGATCTTGCCATGATAAGATACTAGAAATGTCCATGGGAGAGACTGCAAGTCTCCATGACAGATATTTAGCGAGAAAAGAACCTTCTGTTTGGAATTCATTCTTTCATTCAACAAGTTCCAACTAAGTATCTCTTCTGATATTTTTTTTTAAAGATAGTCTCACTCTGTTGCCCGGGCTAGAGTTTTGTGGCGTTACAGCTCACAGCAACCTCAAACTCTTGGGCTTGAGCAATTCTCTTGCTTCAGCCTTCCAAGTGGCTGGTACTACAGGTATCTACCACTACACCTGGCTAGTTTTTCTATTTTTAATAGAGATGGGGGTCTCAATTGCTCAGGCTGGTCTGGAATTCCTGAGATCAAGCAATCCACCCGCCTCAGCCTCCCAGAGTGCTGGGATTACAAGTGTGAGCCACCACATCTGGCCTAATATCTCTTTGGTCTTAGGCTTTGTGCTAAGGGCTACATGTCAGAAGTACTGTGGTAAATAAGACAGCGGAGGTCTCTGCTTTCAGAGCTTACAGTTTAGAGAAGCAGATATACACAAAAAGACCAAACTAGAGTAAGTGCTGTGGAAGACAACAGAGAGAGCTTGGAGAAAAACATGGGGGACTCGGGTAAAGGGAGTCAGGAAAGTCTTTTCTAATGAGACAACTGCATACTAAATAACTCGTTTAAGTGGGTTTTTTCCTTGTTATTGTTGGGGATTCACTGAGGGTACAAAGAACCAGGGTACACTGACTAGTCTAAGTGTCTTATGCGCATCATTTTTAAACAAACTTCCTCATTCAAATAAAACATATATATAGGAAAATGTACACCTAATTGCACTGCTTAACTAATTATCATAATGTGAAGACAACTTTGTAACTACCACCCAGACCAAGAGACAGAACACACAACCCTGCCAGCAGCCCAGAAACTCCTTCTCCACACCCCCAGAGATAAGCAGTACTCTGACCTCTAATACAACGGGTTAGTTTGGTCAGTTTCTGAACTTAAAGTAAGTACTTAACACTACGTTTGTGAGTTGCATCCATGTTGTGGCACATCCCAGTAGTGATTGCTTTCTGTTGCTGAGTAGTACTTTTACTGTTTGAATACACCATCATTTACCTGTCTTACTGTTGATGGAAATTTGACTTGTTTTCAATGTTTGGCTATTATGAGTGGTAGAACCAAAAACACTCTCATCTCTACCTTTTGGAGCACGTGTGCTCACATTTTCTTTTCTTTTTCTTTTTTTTGAGACAGAGTCTTACTTTATTGCCCTTGGTAGTGTTGTGGCATCTCAGCTCACAGCAACCTCAAACTCTTCAGCTTAAGTGATTCACTTGCCTCAGCCTCCCGAGTAGCTGGGATTACAGGCACCCGCCACAACGCCTGGCTCTTTTTAGAGATGAGATCTCGCTCTGGCTCAGGCAGGTAATGAACCTGTGAGCTCAGTCCATCCACCTGCCTCGGGCTCCCATAGTGCTAGGATTACAGGCATGAGCCACTGTGCCTGGCCTCACATTTCTGTTGGTACAGCTTTATAAGCTACTGACAAATTGTTCTCCAAAGTGGTTTCACCCATTTACATTTATACCAGTAGGATATGAAAACCCCACTGGCTCCATATCTCTGTCAACATTTGGTATTTTTAGTTTTCCATTTCAGCCCTTCTGCTTAGTATGTAGAGGCATTTTATTATGCTTTTACTTTGAATTTCCATAATGACTGATGAGATGGGATAGCTTTTTTTTTTTTGAGACAGAGTCTCACTCTATTGCCCTGGATAGCGTGCTGTGACCATAGCTCATAGCAACCTCAAATTCTTGGGCTCGAGCGATCCTCTTGCCTCAGCCTCCCCAGTAGCAGGGACTTCAGGCGCCCATCACGACGCCTGGCTAGTTGATGGGGTAATTTTGTGTGTGAATATGTGTTTTGGATATTCTCTTTTGTGAACTAATCACTTGTTTCTCTTATTGTTTGATAAGTGCTTTTTACATCCTCTGGATACAAGAGTATACATTAGAAATATTTCTTGTCGGCTCGGCGCCTGCGGCTCAACGGGCTAAGGCGCCAGCCATGTACACCTGAGCTGGCAGGTTCGAATCCAGCCCGGACCCGCCAAACAACGATGGCTGCAACCAAAAAATGGCCGGGCATTGTGGCGGGCGCCTGTGGTCCCAGCTACTTGGGAGGCGGAGGCAGGAGACTTGCTTGAGCCCAGGAATTGGAGGTTCCTGTGAGCTGTGATGCCATGGCACTCTATCCAGGGTGACAGCTTGAGGCTCTGTCTCAAAAAAAGAAAAGAAATATTTCTTGTCTTTTCATTCTCTTCATAGTGTCTCCTAATGAACAGAAATGATTAGTTTTTAGTGCATTTTAAAATGTTTTCCTTATAGTTTTTTTGTATACTGTTCAGGAAATCTTAGTTTATCCCAACATGCTGAAGTTAATCTCCTATGTTATCTCCTAGCTTTATTGTTTTACCTTTCATATCTAGAATTTAAATATTCTGGACTTGAGTTTTTGTGTGTGGTGTGTGGTTAGTTGGGATTGAGAGCCCTTCCCCCCACCCGCTGAAGTCTCTCTCCCAGACCCGGCAGCACTTACTGCCAAGACTGGCTGTTCTGTGGTACTTACTGCTTGTCATAAACTAAGTGTCCCTAAATGGAGGGATCTGTTTCTGGACTTTAATTCTGTTCTGTTTGTCTATCCTTGTGCCAATCCTACACTGCCTTAATTATTTACTGTAGCTTTATGATAAGTCTTCAGATCTTGTTGTCTAACTCATCCAAATTTATTTACATTATTCAAAAGTGCCTTAACTTTTGCTTTAATTCTTAACTTTTTGCTTTATTTAACTTAATTCTCACAAAAATTCTGTGAGGTAAGGTAGTTTTGATTTTTATCTCCATTTCACAGATTGGTAAACTTAGAGAAGTAAATTAACTTGCCCAGGGTCATATAGCTTTCAAATGTTGGGGAAGATTTAGAATCCAGATTAGTCTGATTCTAGATCTAAGCACACCTAAGTGTTTCATGTATTGCCTTTAACTAAAGCCAGATGACCCCATCAGGGTATTTAATTTTTTTTTGAGACAGAGCCTCAAGCTGTCACCCTGGATAGAGTGCTGTGGCATCACAGCTCACAGCAACCTCCAATTCCTGGGCTCCAGCGAGTCTCCTACTTCCGCCTCCCAAGTAGCTGGGACCACAGTAGCTCCTGCCACCACTCCTCTCTGTCCTTGTCTCTCAGGCCACACTTGACTACTTACCTTTTGCTACTAGGCCAAGCTATACATTTGCTCAGAAGGTCCTCTCCCATTCCTAGCCACTTCCTGCTATTTCTTTAAAACTTTACCACTTCCCCTGGGAGGCCCTCCAGAGCATCATGGGGGTGGGGCCTCCTCTTCTTTGTGCCCCTCATGTTGGCATGCCTCATTGTTCCAGAGTTCAGGTGTCTGTCTTCCCCCTAGACCATAAGACACTGGGCCAGCATTATCACTAAATTCGGCAACTTGAATGGCAGTTTAACAGAGTAGGTATTTGCTGCAAAATTCTGACAGAACTCAGAGAGACTTTTTTGTTTGTGCTATAATTAAATAATGGGCTCTAAGAGGAGGCCTGAGAGAAATGATTCCTAATAGATCCATGACACATTCTTCAGTAGAAGTCCCAAACTGGAAAGCTCAGGGAAAAGATAAAAAATACCTCTGTGATGAGCTTGGCCTTTCAGCTGAGACAGTAATGGGGCTGAATGATAGAAAGGCCACACAATCAATGGCCACACACAGTGTGGTAGGCTGTGACTCGTGCAAAGACTTCAGGAAGCCAAATACTCATAGAAGTACGCAACTGAACTGACAACAAGGCAGTTTCTTCTTTATTTTTGAGATAGAGTTTCACGATGTCGCCCTCAGTAAAGTGCCATGGCATCACAGTTTACAACTCTCTTAGGCTCAAGCGATTCTCTTGCCTCAGCCTCCTAAGTAGCTAAGACTACAGGCGCTCGCCACAACGCCCAGTTATTTTTTGTTGAGGTTGTCATCACTGTTGTTTAGCTGGCCCGGGCCAGGTTTGAACCTGCTAGCCTCGGTGTACGTGGCCGGTGCCATAACCACTGTGCTATGGGCGCTGAGCCAAGGCAGCTTCTTCTGAGAAGATTCGGGAGCTGAGAGCCTACACCAAGGGTACTGCTTTTCTCACCTTTCTCTCTCTTTCTTTTTGAGAGTGAAGAGCAGGCAGATTTGGGAATGCATCAGCAAGGGAGGAGCAGTCTGGCAGGTGGGGGCATTGTCAAGACAATGAGACCTGCCACTCCTGTGTGGGTAGATAGAGAGGCCATCCTATGCCTGCCTTGGCTATACGACCCTTGGGCTACTCCCAAGTATTCAGTCCTTGGTGCTAGCCCAAGCCAGTGGAGCCCAACCCTACGGCATCTTTGAAAACTTCCAGTCTGAGCAAAAGCTTGTTGTTTTTTTCCATTAAGAGTGTAAGTTTTATTTTCATAAACATCTCATCCAGGAGAACCGAGCTAACCCTTTCTCACCACCAGCAAAATGGAGAAAAGGAAAAACTGAATTGTATCCAACCCAGGTTTTCCATGTTTTCTCAGTTAATTCCCATTTTTATGGTCATAGGATTAAAAGCTTCTCGGAGAAGGGAAAATCATTTCAGTCCTCCACATTCTCCTTGGTTTTCTTTACTGACTTAGCTATGCACAAAACAAAGACTTACTTTTTCCTTCTTTAAGGAATTCAGAATTTAGGACATCATAGGGTTGTAGATATTTTGGAAAAACAGAAAATCTTCTGGCATGGAAAATACCCTTAATTGGCTATTTTATTTTAAATTGGGGTGGGGGAGTAATTGACATTTGGGCAGCTTAGGCAATTTAAGAAAATCTTCAAAGAAAAACTTCGGTTTCCAAGTTACGCCTTATGTTAGAAACAAGTTTCTAGAAAACAAATGTCAGAGACCAGCATTCTCACTAAAACCTAGATGCTCCTGATCCAAACTCACGCACCCCTCCAACCTGTCCTAAAAGAGACTGCAACATGGAGTCCAAATATGAACAACTGATTCATTTTCTGCCCAGATAGGAAAATCAATTTGTAACATTCTCATGTTTGTACGCAAGAAGCGGCTACTGGGAAAAATAAACAAAAACCGGCTGGGCTCCATCAAGCTCCATGGTTCCTTCTGTGGCACATGGTTTGAGCTCAGTGACATTTCAAGGCCAGGGCATCTTGAAGATGCCCAGAAGTTTAGCCGACCTTATAGGATGCTAACAACTGAGGCCAGGTTTTTCTTTTCTTTTCTTTTTTTATTTTGAGACAGAGTCTCACTGTGTCACCTTTAGTAGAGTGCTGTGGCTTCACAGCTCACAGCAACCTCCAACTCTTGGGCTTAAAAGTGATTCCCTTGTCTCAGACTCCCAAGTAGCTGGAACTACAGGCGCCCGCCACAATGCCCAGCTATTTTTTGTTGTAGTTGTCATCATTGTTTAGCTGGCCTGGGCTGAGTTTGAACCTGCCACCTCGGTGTTTGTGGCTGGTGCCATAACCACTGTGCTACGGGGGCCGAGCCAAGGCCACGTTTTTCTAAGTGAAATAAACTCCATGGAGCTCAGGCTGTGGTGCCCAGTTGGGCTAGAAATTTACAAAATGACAGCAGACACCGGCAGACAGCACCAATTACAACATAATCTTTTTTTTTTTTTTTTTTTTTGGAGTCAGAATCTCACTTTGTCACCCTGGGTAGAGTGGTGTGGTGTCATAGCTCATAGCAACCTCAAACTCCTGGCTTGAGCAATCTTCTTGCCTCAGTCTCCTGAGTAGTTGGAACTATAGGTGCATGCTACAACACATGGCTAGTTTTCCTATTTTTATTAGTGATGGGGTCTCTTGCTCAGGTTGGTCTCGAACACCTAAGCTCAAGCGATCCACCTGTCTTGGCCTCTCAGAGTGCTGGGATTACCAGTGTGAGCCACCGCATCTGGCCATAAACAGAATCTTTTAGCAGAATAACAAGTTGATGTAGGATGTTAGCAATATCCTCACCCCTTAGCAGGCAAAGGAGACTAGTGATGTGAGAAAATAAACCATGATCCACCCGATCCCTTAACTGCTTTTCGAGTTAGAGAAAAAATAATTGGTAACTCCAGCTGCCTGAACAGAAACTACTTTTCTGACTGGAAGGAGCTCTGGGGGATTACAGCCTGGAAGGAAAGCCATCAGGTGTCAGGCTGGTGTGGGAAGGATTTGCACTGAACATCAACAGTACAAATGCCTGCTCCAGGGGCCCCGTAACACAGAAACAGCAATTGCATGTTCCAAAGACAGAGTTACTGTTTTAAGGACAGAGGGACCTTTGTATATAATCTTAGTGAAAAGGTTACTTTTAAGGATGTTTGCTGAAATTCCATGTTTTTTATATTTGGTTCCAAAAGAACAGTGTACTTTAACATATAGTATATGAAAAATTATAATATTCTTGTTTTTCAGATACTAAGTCATACATAGATAGAAGAAAACTAATTTCAAATTGCAAACCTTACTGTAAACAAGGCATTAAGACTCTAGATAATGGATTTATTAGGTGATAAGAATTCTTTTCTTTATATTTTTATATATTTCCCAAGTTTGAAACCATCAGCCAAAGATGGGCCTGTTCTCTGTTCAGGCTCAAAACTGACAGAAACGTGGGGGACCCATCCCAGAACCTTGCCTGGCACTGCTGAGTTTTCATCTCTGCTGTAATCTCCCCACCCTTCCTCAAGTGTGAGATGCTAACATTGACCCTTGCTTTGGAGAAGAGGAAAGTATGTAAAAAGAGACAACTGTGCAAACACTGTCGATGTAAACTACAAAGTCTTTTTTGACTTCCTGCCAGGTTGACTCTATTCTTCTATTTCTAGAACTTTTCTGAGTTAGGAAACTTCAAATGTGAGACAGCGTTAGATCCCGGTTGAGTAAGGATTTTGTAAAACACTGAATGATGATTGGAGAAAGGAATAACCAGCTTGGTAGAAGCACATTCAGCAGTATGCCAGAAAAGACCAGCCCGTCATATAAGGAGCATGGGACATCAGCAGGCCTCCCTGGGCCAGCAGAGAGGCTTATTCCCATCTCGTCCACCTACCTTACCCTCATCCCATGGTTATATAACCTTTAGAATGGAATCTGGAAATTCCTCTGACCCTGCTCTGCTTGCTGATAGAGCTGAGCCAGTGGCTGGCAGGGGCACAATCTAATAGGGAAACTGGAAACAAATTCCCAGCCCTCTCCGTCTCAGCCCAGAGACTATGCAGGCAAGGAAAGAAAGACTCGCCCCTGTTTCCCTCCTCCCCTCCTCTGGCCTAAGTTTAAGCTGACTTCACCCAACAGGCACCTGACCCTCCCAGATGAGCTGGGAGGGGCTAAAGCCCCAGGCGGCCATGGTAGGGGTGGAGGTGCAGGCAGCAAACAATATTTAAGATGCTGATTTGTAGAGCATTCAGGCTTGGGAAGGAAAACTATAGGATATCCATTAAGCTCCAGTTTCAGAAACTGAAGATTTGAGAACGGCTAAGAAGGAGCAAGGAAAGAAAGAAAACAAGTGGGGAGACCATCCGAGTGAGAGTATAAAAGCAGAGTGTGCTGCAGCTTTGCAGAGCTCAGCTGGGCATATCCAGATTCTCTGAAGGAAGATCCTTCCTCAGCTCAGCCCACGAAAGATGCTGAAAAAGACTCTCTCAGCTGTGACCTGGCTCTGCATTTTCATCGTGGCCTTTGTCAGCCATTCAGTGTGGCTGCAGAAGCCCCCTAAGCGTAAGACACCTGCACAGCTCAAACTGGCTGCCTGCTGTGAGGAGGTAAAGGAGCTCAAGGCCCAAGTCGCCAACCTCAGCAGCCTGCTGAATGAACTGAGCAAGAAGCAGGAGCGGGACTGGGTCAGTGTGGTCATGCAGGTGATGGAGCTGGAGAGCAACACCAAGCGCGTGGAGTCGCGGCTCACAGACGCCGAGAGCAAGTTCTCCGAAATGAACAACCAGATCGACATCATGCAGCTGCAGGCAGCGCAGACTGTCACGCAGACCTCGGCAGGTAGGGACCTACCTTCGCACTACTCACCACCTCCCCATCAAACAGCACGTGTCTCCCATGAACAGTGCTGCTTCTAGAGAATCGGGTTATCACAACCATTACCGGCTGCTTTGGGGACATACCTTTCCTTTAGTAAAGGCTTATGAAGTATTTCTTTTTATTGCTACTGTTCTGTAAATTGACCCAGTACCTTCACAGGTCTCTTTTATTCACATAATGTTTCAGCAAATTAGGAAGGTATGAGTTACCGTCTCAGGGCACTGAGAAATCGCGTGGTTTGCCCCAAGTCACACAGCAAGCCTCAGACGCAGGGTTCAAGGCTCTTGTTGGTGTAGCTATACCACTTTCTTACCAAGAGCTGAGAGGCTGTGCCACAAGGAATCCCAGGAGACAGGAAGGAACACCAAACTACAACATCTGACGCTTTGGAAGAAAGGTCTTACCGAAAACAGTCCTCTAGTATCCCTAAGATTTAGCGGGAATGGGCACTAGTGGGATTTTGTGTCCTCTCTCTGCAAACATAACTCTTCTCGCTGACTCAGAATGTAATGTGGTAGCACCATCCGCAGCCCCCTGAGGAACCCTTTGTGTCCAGGAAAGAACAGACTTTTCTAGGCTCCTCAACTCTGATATTTCTATTTGTTTCCATGGTCTCAAAATTTCCCCCAATATAAGAAACAAGTAAATCCAGTGCTGAAATAAAGACTTTCAAAAGGTCTAAAATAAGATCCATTTAATGTTTTCTTTTGCAAAGTCATTTTCAGTTTCTTCTTAGCTCGGCTCAGATGAGCTACTAGAAATGTACTATTTAGATATAAATTTGGTTTTATGAAATTATCAGGAAAATACTAATTGTAAGGAGTATATCCTACAGAGATGTCATTTTATACTGATATAAAAACTGTTGGTCCCAATATAAACCAAGTCAAGAACACAGACATGATTAGCGGTTTACCTCAAATTAAAAAGAAAATGAAACTATGCTTGAAAATTCTGTTATCTGAACCAATGTGCACAAACCTCTTTCTAAGCGTGGACTTCCTGACCCTCAATTTGGGATTAGAAAGGTATTCTCAGGCCATTTTCCAAACAAGTGAGTCCTGATTTGTTGTGTGAGATGAAACCAGACATGCGGAAGGCCAGGCCAGACAGAGGAATCTGACTGTGCCACTTCCTACCCATCCAAACACAGGGCGTTCTTACCACCAGCAGGGAGTTTCTTGGGGGTCAAGGGCAGCTCTCCTGACGGGCTCTTACTCTTTTCGCCCAGGACACCATTCCTTATTTTGCGTCTCTAGACCAGGTGTGGGTCACCTCTATATTCTCTAAGTAGGTAGCCCCTTAAAGAAAGCAGCAAGCTGACGCTTTCACCATAACAGGAAAGGAAGAACTGTGCTGGCAAGGCAGCTGCACCCCGTTTCCCTCCTCCAGCATCCTCTGTGTGGGACCCGCGGCAACTCCATGGTGGCAGCGTGTTACCATCTGTCACCTCTGTGCTCCGCAAGGTGCCAGTGCAGTGGTCACTAAGAAAAGCATCCCAAGCCACACAGGGTGGGAATCCTTGCTCAGAAAGTAAGGGCTCCACTCTCTGAACCCTGTCAGAGAAGGCTGTCTCTTCTCCAGCACCCTTTGATAAGTAGAACAGGGAGACAAAACCCTGCAGAAAGCAATAGCCCCTGGGGCAGCCAGGGACTCTGCCTATTTAATGGAAGACCTCAAGGTGTTTTTGCTTTCATTTGAGGATTTAGTTTAAGGGGGGGGAAGGGGGAAGAAAAAGTCCTAAACTGTATATCCGTTATGTAGGGTCACAGGTGGCAGTAGCCACTGCCTCTGAAAAAATCCCACAACAAACCCAGACTATGAGATACTCATGACTTACCTTGTACTAGAGGTGGCTGGCTGAGAAGTCTGAATCTATTCAACAAGAGTATCTGCAGTGGCCCTCACACACTGTAACATTTCTGGAATGTATGGCCCAAGATAGTTGCAGGAGAATTTATCTCGCGGTCCACCCTGAAGCCAGTTGTCTGAATGTCATGCTGCTTCCTCATCCCTTGGCACTCACCAGTGAAGCCCAAACATGCTCCCTCTTGGTCTCCTGATGTCCACCTCCCTCAAATCCACATACTGCTGGGTAACTAAATCTGTGGGGATCTTTGGGCAGAGATGGAGTCTCAAGTTTCTAAACATCCGATTCAGATGGAGCAGGAATGCCCTGCTTGCCATGAGTCTGAGTCCGGTTGGTCACCCCACATTTGCTCCTTTGCAGACGCCATCTATGACTGTTCTTCGCTCTACCAGAAGAACTACCGCATCTCTGGTGTGTACAAGCTTCCTCCTGATGACTTCCTGGGTAGCCCTGAGCTGGAGGTGAGGTCATTATAGCCACTGCCCATGTCCCACCACTTGTCCTCCCCCCCTCAGAGGGATGGCAGCAGGACCACCACAGTCTAAAAGGGAAACTCAAAACAGAAGCAAACACACTGAGTACCAGAGAGCTACACAAACACGCTCAGTTTATACCTCCCAAATCCAGGTAACTGTTTGACCTCTTCAAATCATTATCAAATCTCCTAACATAAATTAGATAAATCCTATAACCACCCATAACTAGTTTAATTCTCTTCTTCAGAGGAAGAGAAAAGAGAGAACAATGAAGGAATCATATCAAAAGTATCTAGATTTTTCTAGTTAAGCTTTACATGCACTCGTCTCCAGCCCCAGTTTGGATTATTATTTCTCTGCAAACCCACACTAGGGCAGCATTGCTGTCATTGTGAGCCAGGGTGACTATGGGAGAGCGCATACTGCTGGCTCTGTGGGGACAGTGACAGGTTGGGAAACCTGCCCTCAAGCTCCTGCCTGTCCCTGACCAGAGCTCCCCTCTGCCCCAGGTGTTTTGTGACATGGAGACTTCAGGCGGAGGCTGGACCATCATTCAGAGACGCAAGAGTGGCCTTGTTTCCTTCTACCGGGACTGGAAGCAGTACAAGCAGGGTTTTGGCAGCATCCGTGGGGACTTCTGGCTGGGGAATGAGCACATCCATCGGCTCTCCAGACAGCCAACCCGGCTACGTGTGGAGATGGAGGTGAGCATGAGGCCTGCAGCTCCGAAACGGGACCAGGACTGCCACACTTGGCTATGCACAGCTCTGGGGGTGCCATGCTTATTCAGATTCTCTACACATCTGTGTATTTATTATGATGGCTTTCTTGCAGGTTATAGTACAGCTAAGGAAAAGTAGGGCTGTGTGTAGCACAGGAGAAGGTCTGATGTAGGCCAGAGCAGAGCAAATTCAACCATCAGCTGGCCCGAAATACCAGTGTCTTTGCTCTGGCCTGGGACATGAAATCCTTATTGATACTGGTTGGTGACCACTGTCAAAGGTCTTAAAGTACTCACTATATCTTCACATTACTTGTATGACCTCACTGAGTGGGATTTGACAAAAACACATACCTGTACTTTAAAGACAGGAAAGTGAAGGCATACAGGAAGAGACACCAATCAAGGCCATCTAGTGAGTCGGGATAGATGTTTGACTTAACACTCTTGTTTTCTGATTCTCAGGTTAGTATAGTAGAGGTAGACAAGTAATAAAGTCTTTTTTAGAGTCGCACCTATAATAAGATGTTTGGCTATGAGCATCTTGGCCACAAGGCGGCAGAGGGAGAAGAGGTATGGGGGGAGAATGGAATGAAGCCTGCTGCAGCTTCTCTAAGGCTCTGCTCCTCCCCAACAGGATTGGGAGGGCAACATGCGCTACGCTGAGTACAGCCACTTTGTTCTGGGCAATGAATTAAACAGCTATCGCCTCTTCCTGGGGAACTACAGTGGCAATGCAGGGAATGATGCCCTCTTCTATCATAACAACACAGCCTTCAGCACCAAGGACAAGGACAATGACAACTGCTTGGATAAGTGTGCACAGCTCCGCAAAGGTGAGATTTGGGGAGACAGGGAAGAAAAATTCAGGTATAAGCCCATAATCCCACCAACTGTACAGCTGGTGTCTGATGTTGGTACTCTTTTTGATACTGCCTCTAACTGCTTCTCTACTGTTCAAAAAACATTACAAAATCCCTGATGTCTGGACATACTCAGCTTACTAGCACTGATCTGTTTCTTGTGCCAGGTGGATACTGGTACAACTGCTGCACAGATTCCAACCTCAATGGAGTGTACTACCGCCTGGGTGAGCACAACCAGCACCTGGATGGCATCACCTGGTATGGCTGGCATGGCTCCACCTACTCCCTCAAACGGGTGGAGATGAAAATCCGCCCAGAAGACTTCAAGCCCTAAAAAGAGTCTGCTATGGAGCAGGCCTGCAGAAATGGAGACAAATGGAGATGGCAGGAGAGTAGAGGATAAAAGGAGGGTGTTGGAAAGGGTAGGGGTGGGAAATGGCCTATAATCTCCAACGAAAGAGTATGTCTCTGAATAGCACAATAAAATCCTATATACCAAGGGTGTTATAGTAAATGGGTCCTGCCTTTGGGGGGCTGGACAGAGTGGGTTCTCTCTGCTCACATGATTTTTCTGTGAAAAAAGACAATTGTGAGATCACCTTATCCATTTTCTCTAAGGCTTAGGTTATGTGAGGGCAAAAAACATGGATTTGCTAAGAAGAACCATATTCTTTTTATTCTCCAAGGAAAGGCCTTGAGTGTGAGAGAAAGGAGCAGAAGAGGGTGGTGGACAAGATGTTCTATTTTTAAGTGCAGTGAAAATGCCTTTAGTCTACAAATTTTTTTTAAAATACAGAAATTTTAAAATTATTCAGCTGGAGGTGAGCTAACCCAAGCTGGACTTTGCTAGAGGAAACTCCAGGGTTTACTGGGCTTTGCAATCAGACTCTTTGCCTCTCCCCTGCCCACCTCTATCAGGCATAATGCTGGAAGGTAGGAAGCACCAGCAGGAAGGGGGGGAGAAGAGGCCTGCATGACACCTGCACGAAACTGCCTTCAATATTCATAGTCAATACAGATACATCTATTTTATTTACTTTGTAAGGAACAAACTCAAGAGCATCCTTTTTTATCTTGTCTATAAAAAAAAAAAAGGCTGAAAATGAAGGTAGACAGCACTCTGGTTAATAATTCATGTTGTAGATAAGCATTTTGCTTTATAAAAATAAAATATTGTAGTTTTGTTTTAAATGTTCAGAGTTTCTTTTGTTTCTACAATAAACAACTTCAAAACTAGAGTATTTTCTGTTTTAGTTCTTACCATTACTGTTTAGAGTTGTGGTCTCTAACCCCTGGGTCATAGACTGTTATCAGGAACCAGTGTGCACAGCAGGAGGTGAGCAGTGGTGAGCAAGCAAAACTTCCTCTGTATTTACACCTGCTCTCCACCCTGCGCATCACAGCCTGAGCTCTGCCTCCTGTCACGTGAGCAGAGCATTAGATTCTCATAGGAGAACGGACCTTACCTTAACCGGTGCATTCGAGGGATCTAGGTGGAGCTCCCCCTTTGAGAATCTCATGCCCCTCCCTTCCCCATCTATGGAGAAACTGTCTTTCATGAAACCAGTCCCTGATGCCAAAAGGTTGGGGATCACTGATTTAAACCACAGTAAAAAATAAAGTAAAAAAATCAGAGACTGAGCAGTGAGAAAGAGACTGAGTGTGTTTTAGTATTCAGGGAAACTGAGGAAGCAGCAGGAAACCAAAAAGGTGAGAGATAAAAAGGGCAGCAGTTGCTGAGACGTGATCAAGACCTGGAAACCATGGAGGCCATTGCCACTACTTAATTTCAAAATACTTTGCAAACAAACACGCCTACTAGAAAGTTGTAAACTTAAACATACAGAGAGGGAAAATATCTTCAACCATAACAAGTATAAAGTAATTGTGACCTTTAGGAAGTCATTTTTCCTTTCCAAAAAGAATCATCCCACTGAGCCAGTCAGTGTATAGTAGACGTTATACTTAGTACTTCTATTGTACCTCCAGTACTTGGATTGCTGGGAACTTTAGGGATTTTCAAAGACATAAAGTGTGAACAACTACACTGGAGGAATTTAAGGCCACTTATGGAATTTCAGGGCTTCTCATGGGACAGATACTCAAACAGAAACTTCCACAAGCAGGCAGGAGCATCTAGGATGCTCAGCACCATACTGTTAAGAAAAAGAAGAGAAAAACATCAGGGGCTTAAAAGAAGTAAAGAGAGCAAGATGCCTATAGCAAATGTAACTAATAATTTCTTCTCTCATCTCCTATATAAAACACTGAGGTTTTTACACCAACCTTTATGATTTTCTTCTCTCATCCCCTCTACAAAAACACTTGAGGTTTTTACACCAACCTTTATGGTTTACTTCATACTTTTGGGACAAACTTCTCAGAGTAGGGGCAGAGGAAAAAGAATGCACAGAACATCCCCAACCACTTTACCCGCAGTGAAGCTAATTCCAGCGGTACTGACGTTTCTGAAGCACCTGTTCAGAGGCTGATGACAAAGAGGTACTGAGGATTCAGACAGGAAAGCATAGCAGTCTCTGACCCAAGAGGACAGAACCACCAGGAGCCAAAAGGGGAGGTCAGTGTTGCTCCTGAAGGTAAACAAAGTCTTCTTCTGACTAGATCCCTTAAGATACGTGAGAGAAGGTAGTACACAAAAGAGTCCCATGCAAAAGAAATGGACAGACCAAGATGGGTGTGTGCAGTGACTTGTATCTGTAGTCCCAAAGTGGGAGGACTGCCCGAGGCCAGGAGTTTGAGACCAGCCTGGGCAATATAGCAAGATCTCTGTCTGTTTAAATAAAAGACAAATCAGCCTGACAGGCAACTGTTAGAGGTGCATCCACCTAGAGAGCACTGGGCACTGTTTTGATTTTTAATTCTGTAGATGTTTCAATCACTAAAATCTTATACAGGGTGTCTATAAAGTTTGTGTGCAACTTACTATGTTAAACTATCTTAAATTATACAGGAACTTTATGTCCACCCTGTATAAGGGGATTCCATGTCAGGGGCTAGGCAGTGAAAGCAACCCACTTTGATGAGACCCTGTTTTATTTGGGTCAGAGAAACAAAAGCAGGCCCGCAGATCTCACCCTGATGCTCTAGCCTAGCCAAGTAAAAGCCGCATGGTTGCATGTGTGTTTCCCAATCAATAATCAAATACTCACTTAATCCTCTGTCCCCCTAAGAAGCAATTATATTCACTGATTTGTGTGCTTTGAGGAGATAGGAGTACTTTATACTATTTGCCCTGGGTTGGGGATTAACATGGGATTTGATTTGTCCTGGAACACATTAGGTAAAACTATCAATAGGTAGGATGATAGACTGAACCAGCAGCAAGAGAACAATACTGTCAGCAAAAACAGCTTTTTTTTTTTTTTTTGAGACAGAGCCTCAAGCTGTCACCCTGGATAGAGTGCTGTGGCATCACAGCTCAAAGCAACCTCCAATTCCTGGGCTCAAGCGAGTCTCTTGCCTCCACCTCCCAAGTAGCTGGGACCACAGGCGCCCGCCACAACGCCCGGCCATTTTTTTTTTTTTGGTTGCAGCCATCATTGTTGTTTGGCAGGTCTGGGCTGGATTCGAACCCGCCAGCTCAGGTGTACGTGGCTGGCGCCTTAGCCCGTTGACACACAGGCGCCGAGCCAAAAAAAATAGCTTTTAAAAACAAAAACAAAAAACAGAAAATGGGCAGCGCCTGAGGCTCAGTGGGTAGGGCACCAGCTCCATATATCAAGGGTTGCAGGTTGGAACCTGGCCCTGGCCAAATTGTAACAAAAAATAGCCAGGCATTGTGGCGGGCACCTGTAGTCCCAGCTACTAGAGAGGCTGAGGCAAAAGAATCGCCTAGGCCCAGGAGTTGGAGGTTGCTGTGAGCTGTGACGCCACGGCACTCTACTAAGAGCGACAAAGTGAGACTGTCTCAAAATAAAAAAAAAAAAAAAGAAAAAAGAAAAAAGCTGCACAAAGATGTTTTTATGAAAGGTTACCCTGATTGTTTTAGAAAGAATTTAAGGTAGTTAACTCAATTGTATGTATTACGATAAACTCTAAAAATATAGACAAATTGGTGAAGAGAAAATAAAAGCAGGAAAAATAAAATAAAGCTCAGGGAGAAGAGTTAGTAGTCAAAACAGGTTAAGATGTCTATAATTTGTAGGAGGTGGGACAGGAATTTATCCGTGAGCTCTCTAGTAGCCACTGTGAAGAAGGGAATTCAATCTATTACTGAAGAGTGATGTCCCCAAGACTGGAGGAAAGTAGTGGCTAAGGGACCTAGAACCACAGTGGTCCAGCCCCTGGGAAGAGTTCCTGTCAGGGTAAGGGGGCCTCGTAAGCAGCTTCCTTAGTAGCAGCTTTGCCTTGTGTTGTTTCTTAAAACTTTCTTCAGGGAAGATGATGGTATAACACCACAACAGGGCTCAGAAAGAGCAGTTTTACAAAATTATAAGTAAAAGCTGCACATTGAAACAAAAAAGAAAGGTGTTGGGAAGATACACATGACCAGTCAACTACAGGGAGGCAGAGCTGTGTGCTGAGTTGACTCAGCTGGTGAAACCTGCAACTGAGCACACTGGCTTTCCCACAGAATAGCAGCACTGCAACAAAAGCCAAGACCAACCTGCAGGGAATTCTGAGGACTTAACTTGCAATTTCATTTGTTTAAGAAGCTAAATGACCTCCCTGAGTACTTTTTCTGTCTTCTATCTTTATGTTTCTATGGTCATTTCAAATATAGGGTGAAATAGCACCCTATATTGAAATAGCAAGGGTGGGTTCGGGGAGGGTTCAGATAGGTCTCCAATAGAAAAAGGTGGGGTGGCACCTGTGGCTCAACGAGTAGGGTGCCGGCCCCATATGCCGGAGGTGGCGGGGTTCAAACCTAGCCCTGGCCAAAAATTGCAACCAAAAAAAAAAAAAAAGAAAAGAAAAAGGTTAGTAAGGAAACGAATATGCAAAGTGAGTTATTTGACACTGAAGTTTTCATATTCACAGTTACTAGATTTTCTATTAGTAATTATGTGAGGCTGCATTACTTAAGCCGGAGATGAGGAAGAAATGCAGGCTTTTCACATTTACTATGCTTAATGTGAAACTGAAGCTTGCCTTGTAGGATGGCATGGTTATAATTATTCCTACACAGCATTTTAGAAATCAATATTCTCTCAAAGTCCAATTTATTTGGGCAGAAATAGAATTCTATTTCTACCTCTGAGTCACTTTTTACAGTGTTTAAAGGAAGACTTTTCATTTCACTCTGCAGTGAAATGACGAACCATGTTAGCATTTACATGAAGATAATTAGATCCCAGAGTTAATTTTCTCTGATAATCTTTAGGGGACGCGAACAGTTCTCTAGGAGCTGGTGCTAACATTTCCTACTACTGCTAATTTCATAACAGCAGAAAATTTATTAAACAACCTATTTTTCCCATACCCAGAAGACTCAAAACTATCTTATGAGAGGAGAGAACATAACCAAATCAGAGAAAAGATTATCACATCTCAGACTTTGTTCTGCCTTTGATATTGACAAAACTCCAGACAAGGAAGACTCAGGCACCAATTAAATTAGTGAATAAAACCACACCTGGCCTTTGAGTCCCCGGAACCAGCACAACCTACTCCAGCCCTAGAGGGTACTATCTAACTTGGACACAAAATCCATTTCTCCTAGGTTGCTGTGCCATAGAATTGCTTCTGAACTAATTTCACTGGGATAAGAAAGTACAAGTTGGAAAACAACAGGAGCTCAGGTGGTAAGGGTCAACAGAAATGACAATTCTGGCTAGACTACTGGGGAGAGCCATCTGCAACCACATGTCATTTAAATGTGCTGGCCAGACCGGAAGGCAGATTTCACAGAGCAGAAGCCTCCCAGGGAGTCCAGTGAAGTGACACCAGGCAGTGAGAAAGAGACGTCCTTTTGGATGAAGGCAGCAATTACAAAGGGCTATGGCCTACCTGATGAGAGATTCTAGAATGGCAGGGGTGGGACCTTTCTGGAACTCCAGTTCTTTATAGTGTAGTGCTTTGGCATATGCTCGGCACTTGGCAGCTCTTTCACCCAGCAGAACAATGCCATTGTCGTCTCTCAGTGGCAGGGGGCCCTACAGGAGAGCAAAACCCCACACATAGGAAAATGGCAGACGGGACACAAACAAGAGAGGGCTGCATGGATGCTTCTCCCTCCCACCAGCTGCTTCCTTGACAGCCTCTGTCTGGACAAAGAGAGACTCTCACCTTGTCACTGTGTTCCATAAATTCAGCCAAGTTTAAGAGGGTTTGTGTGACTTCAGCAATGTCCTGAGAGGTGAGGGCCAACTCGATGCTTCTGATGAGCTCATCCTGCTGGTCTTCATTCAGTTCAGACCAGCAGGACACAAACGCAGCATTGAAGAGATCCCTGAAGGTAGAAAGGAGTGGAAAAAGATGTTGGAATCACCTCTCACGCCTCTGCCTGGTGCTGCAGTCACACCTTTCGGTCGTGCAGACCAGTGCTGTCCAAGAGAACTTGCTGGAAATGGTCTCTATCTTGCCTGTCCAATACGGTAGCCACTGGTCACTAAGCACTTGAATTGTGGCAAGTGTGAATAAGGAACCAAATACCAAGTTTTGCTTAATTTTAATTAACTCAAAATAACTACACATAGCTAGTAACTACTATATCTTCCACTGCACTATAGATATTGTGATATATGGGGACTGTGTGGGAGCAGGGGAGGGGAGTAGACCAGGAAAAAGTAAATAAATGTCCACCAGAAAAATCTGGAAAATAAGGAAGAAAATAAAGGGGAAAACAATTACTCCTTGCCTTAGAGATGACACTGCTGTATAATTTTTAATCTTTATCCTATCCATATATATTTTTAATTTAGTATTCCATTTTAATTATTTATACTATAAATCTTTCATATGCATGAAAATTTTTACAAACCAAAATTTTAATGACTACTTAAGATTTACCCCTTAAGACATTTTTTATGGCAAATTCTATTTTCCTAAGAAGGCTGCAACAGTATCTCCTATTCCATACACACTTCTAGAATTGTGCTCTTTCCCCAGAGCCTGAATAAGCTTTCATGACTGCTTTGCACAGCAGAGTAAGGCAGAAGAGATGTCATGACACTACCAAGGTCAGGTCATAAAAATATTCTTCTACCTTGTTCTCTTGAGGCACTCCCTCTTAAAGTCAGCCACCTTTTGCGAGAAGTCCCAAGCAATCCTTGGAGTAATCCAAATGGAAGAAACCAAGGTCCCCAGTCAGGGCTGAGTTCCCAGCTGCTATCACGTGGAGAATAGGCAAGCTGTCCCCACAAGTCCTCAGAAATAGCAGAATCAAGAACAAAATAATTGACTGGATTTTTTTTTTTTGAGACAGAGCCTCAAGCTGTGTGTTGCAGCCCATATAGCCTACGGCTAGGAGGAGTGAGAGTTATAAGAAATACCTGTATAGCTCAATTATGGAACACCTGGGTGGAAAGGGCATGGAGAGGGATTTAGCTCTCCTATCAAGCATGAGAGCTCGTGAGATGAGAGCAGTGGTAAATTGGCAGTCTGTACACCTGTGGTGTTGAGAGGCACGAGATTAGCTTATATTAGGCTGGAGAAAGAAGGCAGTCAAAGAGCATGCGCATTCTATCACGGACCCGCTTGCTCTGATTCTGTCTCCTCTCTTGCCTGCAGAACACCAGCACGGCATCTCTGCTGAAGATTACCAAGCTCTGCCAAAGACTAAGATCTATCTAGCTTTCTAAGAAGACTGCTTTACTCTCTCTAAGACTCACTCTCTCCCTCTCCAGCTAAAGTAGACAGCCCTCCGGCACCGAAGAGAAACTGACCCTGAGCAAGGTAACTTAGCGGTCCGCATCCGGAACCTAGTTAAGCTGAGCCTGAGACCTGGCCCGTCCAGGGCCCTGGCAAGAAGTGTCAGACGTGACATGTGACAGCTGTGGCCCTGGGTAGAGTGCCATGGCATCACAGCTCACAGTAACATCCAACTCCTGGACTCAAGTGATTCTCCTGCCTCCACCTCCCAAGTAGCTGGGACTACAGGCACCTGCCAGAACGCCCAGCTATTTTTTTTTTTTTTTTTGGTTGCAGCCATCATTGTTGTTTGGCGGGCCCGGGCTGGATTCAAACCCCCCGCCAGCACAGGTGTATGTGGCTGGCGCCTTAGCCACTTAAGCCACAGGCGCCAAGCCATGACTGTTGTTTTTTTGGCCCACTAAGTTTTGGTGCATTTGTGATACAGTAATAAATAATTAGAATATCATTATTATTGGAAATAGGTTATGTTCAACTATTACATAGTCATTTTCAGAGTTGTAAATAATTTTTTTTTTCTTTTTTGAGACAGAGCCTCAAGCTGTCGCCCTGAGTAAAGTGCTGTGGCATCACAGCTCACAGCAACCTCCAACTCCTGGCTCAAGAGATTCTCTTGCCTTAGCCTCCCAAGAAGCTGGGATTACAGGTGCCCGCCACAACGCCTGGCTATTTTTTAGTTGTAGTTGTTTTTTTGGCAGGCCCAGGCTGGATTTGAACCTGCCAGCTCTGGTGTATGTGGCTGGTGCCTTAGCCGCTTGAGCCACAGGCATTGAGCTGTAAATAACTTTTTAATTAAAATTTTGGAAGCTAAGGAAAGAGTTTTTTTGTGGTCTACTAGCAAGGTTAAGATGGATGCTTCTCCTGCACTATGACCTTGCTCTATGTGTTTTTTCTTTCTTTTTTTTGTCCCACAAAATTAGTAAAATTAAATATTAGCTCTTTTGGGCTGGGTGCAGTGGCTCATGCCTATAATTCTAGCACTCTGGGAGGCTGAGGCAGATGGACTGCCTGAGTTCACAGGTTCAAGACCAGACTGGACAAGAGCGTGAACATGTCTCTAAAAATAGCCAGGTGTTGTGGCGGGCACCTGTAGTCCCAGCTACTCAGGAGGCTGAGGTAGAAGAATCGCTTGAACCTAAGAGTTGGAGGTTGCTGTGAGCTATGACACCAAGGCACTGTACTGAGGGGTGACAAAGTGAACCTCTGTTTCAAAAAAATAAATAAATACTAGCCCTTTTATTTTTGCCTGTAATAAAACTCATTTGTGGGCATCACTTACTATGTGTGGATCCTCTCTGTCCCAAGATGAGCTGGGCAGAGGGGCCCTGACGCACCATACCTGGCCATTGGGTTGTAGGCCTGTGCCAGGGCCCAGCAGGAGCGCAGGGAGGGTGACGAGGAGTCCTTCAGCAGCTCCAGGCTCAGCCGTCTCAGCCACTCTAGCCAGTCATCCTTGGAGACCCTCCTGGCTGCTCCCCAGGCCTATAATCCCACAGGCATAATGCAATACCATCAGTTTCAAGGGCCAATTGTAAAGAGCCCTCATCTATTTAATGACTATTCTACTTGTTTCATTAATAAAATAATACCTCTCAAGATAAAATTCCTCCAGGGCACAAATATACAAAGGATATTTAATTAAAAGCCATAAAGCAAAGAGCAGCAACCTCTGGAACATACCACAATATAGAAAAAGCATGTTTTCAACTCATTTGCACTGGACTCCATCAGCAAAGTGGGGAGCTTTGCAGACCCAGAGTGGATGAAGATTGTCACACTCAGGGTGCATTCAACAAGGCCTAATGGCTTTAGTAGCGCATGAAGGGAGCTGGGTAATCTCCACAATAGGACACCAGCTCATCTGACAGTGAAGGGCCACATAGGAAGAGGAACAATGCTCAGGTTCATACTGGTAGGAATCGTAGTACAACCAGGTGAGCAGTGAGCCCAAAGCACAAGGCATGGTGGAACATGAAGGAGTTGAACAGATTTAACGTTTACTCTCTAGTTTATCCCCCTCCAACCTTCTTCGAAACTCTGACATCTCCAGGCATCCAGAGTTACTACCAGGGGCAGCTTAGGCAGGTGGGTGAAAACACTGGGGTTCCAGAGAGGGGTGGTGTAGCATAGTGGCCAACAGCTTGGACTGTTGACAGCTCTGGACTTGACAGCTTGAGTTCAAATTCCAGTCATGAAGCTTATGGGTTCTCTGATCTTTGGCCAGTTACTTCACTCCTCTGTGCCTCAGTTTCCTTGTGTAAAATGAGGATAAGGGTTTCTATTCACAGGGTTATTTTAAGGAGTAACTGAATTAATAAACGTAATGAATTATTAAAACTGCTTGGCACAAAGTGAGTGAGTGATATAGGTGTGCATGTCTTGTTTCTCAGAAGTCAGAAACACCTGGCTGAGATTCTAGCTCTGTCACTCAGCAGGTGTAATGCCCTAGGCAAATTATGTATATGCTGCTCCTGAGTTTCAGACTGCCTCAGCTAGGGATAATGTACCAAAGGGGCCTCGCTGGAATACAGGAGCAAAAAATGATTACTATTATCATCAAAATGACACCTATTTGAACTGGCCTAGCCCTAACTACTAAGACTCTAATTTTTAAAATATGTTCAGGTATGGTAGGTATGTTCATCCCTACACTAGAGAAATCATGTGAGTTAGAACAGAAGTTCTCAAACTGTGAACGAGTGAAGTGGGCCAGGAAGACCTCCATATGCTACACCACTGATACAATTTGCATATTTGGCTCCTCCAAATCTCTTGTTCAAATGTGATCCTAGGTGTTGCAGGTGGGGCCTGGCAGGAGGTGTTTGGGTCATGGGGGCAGATCCCTCATGAATGGCTTTGTGCCCTCCTGGCAATAACAAGTGAGTTTCCACTTTATTAGTTCATGTGAGAGCAGGTTGTTTAATGGAGCCTGGCACCTCTTCCTCCCTCTCTTGCTGCTTCTTGCAAGGTGACATGACTGCTCTTCTCACCTTCCACCTGGCTTGGAAGCTCCCCGAAGGCCTCACCAGAAGCAGATGCTGGCATCATGCTTCTCGAACAGTCTGCAGAACTGTGAGCCAAATAAACCTCTTTTCTTTACAAATTATCCAACCTCAGCTATTTCCTTTATATCAACACCAAACAGACTAACACAACCATCCAACCACCAACGACTTAACTATCATCTCCTTGGGATAAACTGGAGGTTTACCGCTCCTTCTGAAGAGTCACCAGTGAGTGACATTACATAAACTATTATTATCTTATGCTAAAAACTAAAGTAAAGATGTTACGAGAGACAAACTAAATAATCATCACTGCCCATACAAGTCTAATGAGAAGGAAAAGTGAGATGACATAACTGTCACCTTTTAGACCAGGCTCTGTTGGGTGAAACGGCAACATCAAATCCCTAGGTTTCTGGGTTTTTTCTTTCTTTTTTTTGAGACAGAGTCTCGTTATGTCACCTTGGGTAGAGTGCCATGGTGTCATAGCTTACAGCAACCTCAAACTCTTGGGCTTAAGAGATCCCCTTCCCTCAGCCTCCTGAGTAGCTGGGACTATAGGCGCTTGCCACTACACCCAGCTCATTTTTCTGTTTTAGTAGAGACGGGTTTTCACTCTTGCTCAGGCTGATCTCCAACTCCTGAGCTCAAGCAATCCACTAGCTTTGGCCTCCCAGAGTGCTAGGATTATATGCGTGAGCTACTGCACCCAGGCCCACATCTTTTTTTTTCTTTGAGACAAGAGTCTCACTCTGTTGCCCAGGCAAGAGTGCTGTGGCATCAGCCTAACTCATAGCAACATCAGACTCCTGGGTTCAAGTGATTTTTCTTCCTTAGCCTCCTAAGTAGCTGGGACTACAAGTGTTCACCACAATGCCTGGCCAATTTTCCTAGTTTTAGTAAAGGTGGGGTCTCACTCTTGCTTAGGCTGGTCTCAAACTCCTGTACTCAAGGGATCCTTCTGCCTTGGCCTCCCAGAGTGCTAAGATCACAGGCGTGAGCCACTACCGTAAGCAAAGGTTCATATCTATAAACTGGGGACAGCAGGCAGCACCTGTAGCTCAGTGGCTAGGGCACCAGCCACATACACTGGGGTTGGCAGGTTTAAACATGGCCTAGGCCTGCCAAACAATAACAACAACCACAACAAAAAACAGCTGGGTGTTGTGGCAGGCACCTATAGTCCCAGCTACCTGGGAGGCTGACACAGAGAATCACTTAAGCCCAAGAGTTTGAGGTTGCTGTGAGCTGTGAAGCCACAACACTCTACCGAGGGCTAAAAAGTGAGACTCTGCCTCAAAAAAAAACCCAAAAAATGGGGACAGCAATGATAGCACCTAACTCATAGGTTATCATGCAGATTAAATGAATTAATAAGCATGCCTGACACATAGAAAGCACGTAACAAACTTTAGTTGTTTTTGCTATCATTGTTGTTACTATTTGATATATGACAGGAAACAGGTCTTCAAGAGAATAGCCAAGAGAATGGTGACAGAGATGACAAATTGGTGTTCTGAAAGCTGGTTAAACTGATAAATACATCAATCCCTAATTATCATTACATGATTATGTGGAAGCACCATTTACTTTTGTTTTGTTTTGTTTTGCGGTTTTTGGCTGGGGCTGGGCTTGAACCCGCCACCTCTGGTGTATGGGGCCAGTGCCCCACTCCTTTGAGTCACAGGCGCTGCCCAGCACCGTTTACTTTTTGATGAAATGGATCTAAGAGTCAGCTGTGGAGGGTTTTGCTTAGGGTTTTTGAACTTCCTCTATTCTCTCAGGTGACATACTCTAGAGCAGTGATTTTCAACTGGTGTGCCATGAAAAATTTTAAAGATCATTATTTAAATTATTTTTGAAAGAAGTTCAAAGCACAGTAAGTATATTCTTGTCTTTACTCTTTTTTTTTTTTGAGACAGAGTCTCAAGCTGTCGCCCTTGGTAGACTGACGTGGCACTACAGCTCACAGTAACCTCAAACTCTTGGGTTTAAGCAAATCTCTTGCCTCAGCCTCTCAAGTAGCTGGGACTACAGGCGCCTGTCATAACACATGGCCATTTTTGTTGTTGTTGTTGCAGTTGTCATTGTTGTTTTGGCTGGCCTGGATCGGGTTCGAACCTGCCAGCCTCGGTGCATGTGGCTGGCGCCCTACCTACAGAGCTACGGCCACTGCCTTTACTCTTTTTTTTGATCAATGTAATTTAAGTGTGCCATGGAAGTTTATTACAGGTTCAAGTATGCTGTAAGATAAAAATGGCTGAAAATCACTGAATCAGTCTTTGTTTGGTCTGTTTGTTTGGCAAAATTTACACTTATTTTTTCCAGTTGGTAAAAGGCAAAACTTCCTGGAAGCAAACTAGGATAGATACTGGGGAACTTCCGAAAATAGAGAGAACAAAGCACCAAAGCAGAGTGAACAGCTGCCTGCTTGGAAGGACACTGTGAACCTAATCAGGCTGAAAACATCTGGGTGGAAATGTGTATCTGGCCTCCTTACCGGCTTCAGCAAGGTGGCCTCCATGACTGCCTGGGAACACCAAGCAGGTCACTGATGACCGTTTCCTCCCTCCTAAAGTCTTAGACCAGCAGAGGGGAAACTTCAGAAGGGAGCAGCATCACTCCTGACCCAGGAATAGTTTCACCAGCTCCATCTTAAATGTGCAAATATTTCTTAGTGGTGGTCTCACACAATAGTCATTAGTAACCCCCAAACTTCTGAAGCTGGGTGTGAACACACAGGCACATGGGACCGTGCTCAAATCTTTACAGGCTTGGCCAAAAGAAGAGAACAAGTCTACTGGGACATAGTCCTGCCAGTTCATTGCCTCTATCGGTAGCTACACACAGAGTGTGGCTGCCAAAGGGTCAGCTGCTACTAGACAAAGAGTAACACCATGTTGAAATCCAAACTGGGAGCTGCTTATTGTCACCAGAGACATTAAAGACTAATGCAAAGGGGCAGCACCTGTGGCTCAACAGAGTAGGGCGCTGGCCCCATATGTCGGAGGTGGCGGGTTCAAACCCAGCCCTGGCCAAAAATTGCAAAAAAAAAAAAAGACTAAAGCACAGGCCTGGGTGTGGTGGCTCACGCCTGTAATCTTAGCACTCTGGGAGGCTGAGGCAAGTGGATTGCTTGAGCTCAGGAGTTTGAGACAAGCCTGAGCAAGCGGGAGACCTGGTTTCTAAAACTAGCCAGGTATTGTGGTGGGTGTCTGTACCCAGCTACTTGGGAATCTGAGGCAAGAGGATCTCTTGAGCCCAAGAGTTAGAGGCTGCTATAAGCTATGATATCACAGCACTCTACCGGGGGGTGACAAAGAGATGCTCTGTCTTTAAAAAAAATAAATAAATAAATAATGAAAAATATGGGAAATTAGTGCAGTAAATGACTAGTCTGCTCAGATTCACTAGAGAGGCTTAAAAAGACCTGTTTTTAGGTGGCTGACTGATGTTATACTTGGTGAAAAACTGGTCACAGCCCAGGCTTTGGTCAGAAGAGACAATTCAGTAATTACTTGGAAAAATCTAAGACCTCGATACCCAAATGTGGTCCATGGAGCAGCAGCACCACTTGTCTTAAGAGCAAAATATCAGCCCCGATCTCAAACCACTCGCATCAGAAACCTCCAGCAACTGGTGAGCCAGCTGAGATTGAGAAGTTTTTTGTTTTTTTTTTGAGACAGAGCCTCAAGCTGTCACACTGGGTAGAGTGCTATGGCATCACAGCTCCTAGCAACCTCCAACTTCTGGGATCAAGCGATTCTCCTGCCTCCGCCTCCCAAGTACCTGGGATTACAGGCACCTGCCACAATGCCCTGCTATTTTTTGGTTGCAGCCATCATTGTTGTTTGGCAGACCCGGGCTGGATTCGAACCGACCAGCTCAGGTGTATGTGGCTGGGCGCCTTAGCCACTTGAGCCACAGGCCCCGAGCCGAGATTGAGAAGTTTGAAAAGCCCTACCTCAAAAAAGAGGCTGCATCAATCTCAGTGTTAACCACAGGGCTCGCCAGCTTTGTACCATTCATGTAAAAAATGAGAATGTTATTTGAAACAGAAGGTTCTCCTACCAAAAATATAAGGGAGAACAGACGGACACATTGTTCTCTACTTTTCCTTTATTAAAAAATATTAAAATTCATATACCTGGAAAAAGATAGAAGGACCTACGTTCATGGTATCTAGATTCCCAGAAAGACACTTGGGCTGGGTTTTTGTTGGTTTAAACTGCTGAAAAGTTTTTTTTTTTTTTTGTAGAGACAGCGTCTCACTTTATCGCCCTGGATAGAGTGCTGTGGCATCACACAGTTCACAGCAACCTCCAACTCCTGGACTTAGGCGATTCTCTTGCCTCAGCCTCCCAAGTAGCTAGGACTACAGGTGCCCACCATAATGCCCGGCTATTTTTCTGTTTTTGCAGTTGGGCTGAGGCAGGGTTTGAACCGCCACCTTCGGTATATGGGGCTGGCGCCCTACTCGATGAGCCACAGGCGCCACCCTGCTGAAAGTTTTGAACAAAAAAGAACAGCAGAGCTCTTCTTCCCCCGCCCCCCAGAAACAACGGACTTGCCTTCTGGAGGTTGATGGTGCTGACGTGCAGTTTCTTCATGGGTCCTGTTTCTACTGGTCCACTAGCCAATGCATCCCCTTGGCTACTCCTAAGCATTCGATGCTGGTAAATCAAAGGGTCCTCCTCTTCATCAGCAAGGGTGTATCCCTACAACCAGAGATTTACAGAAAACTCCTGCAACCCCATTACATGCTCCTGGTTTAGAAAACCTAAAACCTCGGGAGGTTTAGACCTCTAAGATTTCAACAAGAAGTAAAATGTTGCATGTATGGAGAAAATGACGACTGGGCTGAACACCCACTGTGGACCGTCTTTGCCGGTCACTCCTGGTTCCTGACAAGCACTGACAGTGGTGTAAGCATGTCACATACAGCTGGCAATGATCAAACTGTGAGCAATGACAAAAGTGATGAAGTTTTCAGAGAAAAGGCAGTAACAGCCCCTCTTCCTGATTTGTAAGGCCCAAGGGCTAAGAATGGTTTTTACATTAAATGGTTGGAAAAAAAAAAAGAGAGAAGATTAATATTTTGTAACACATGAAGATTATGAGAATCAAATCTCAGCATCCATAGACAGTGTGACTGGAATGTAGCCAGGCTCATTTACATGCTGCCTGTGGCCATTCTTGGCTGAGAATTTGCACGGATACCACTTAAGTTGCATAAAGCTGAAAAAACTTACTATCTTTACAGAAAAAGTTTGCCAATCCCAAGTTTAGAGCTAAAAGGCTAATAGACAGACTCCCATAGCTAAGATTATATGAATACCAAATAGTGAAGAGGGGACTTCAAAACAGAAAGGAAATGTAGGTCACCTTGACAATTCTGCAGATGAGCACATCATAGCGCTGATGGTTGATTCGATGTCGCACCAGAACTTTATTCACCATTGGAATGAAAATTTGGTACTGTAATAGAAAGGGGAAGAGAACAGAAACCATTATTTTGAAGAGTAGGAAGAAAGGAGAGAAAAAACATATTAGCACAACTATGTTTATAGCCATTTCTTCTGGGTTTGTGGCTGGCTCTGGGTAGTCAGAAGAATTCCTCTCCACCGCCCACTGCCATAAGCCCAGGTCTGAGTGCCATCATCTTCCACCTGGCTTACTGTGATGGCCTCTTCACACCCTTTCCCCCACTCCTGCCCCCATAGCCCGTGTTGCCACATAGCATTGAGTCATCATTTTAAAATATGAAGTCACATCATAGTTTTCCAGTGTTCAAAATCCTCCAAAGACTTCCAGACTTGCTCAGAGTACTTACAGTCACCCACAACGGTTATGTCCAAATTCTAGTGGACATCAGAATCATCTGGAGAGCTTATGAAACCAGAGACTGCTGGCTCCAAAGCCAGAGTTTCTGATTCAGTAAGTCTGGGGGGTGGCCTCAGAAAATTTACATTTCTGGCAAGTTCCTAAGTACATAAATACTGACATTGCTTGCCCAGGGATCACGTGTGAGCAGCACTGGCCTATAAGATCCAGTTTCTACCCTCATCCCACCTTATCTCCATGACCTTAATTCCAAGCACTTTCCCTCGCCCACCCTTTTGAGGTCACTGCTCTCCTGCTGTGCCTTGAACTCTTCAGGCAAGCTGCCATCTCAACCTCTGCAGATGCTGTTTCTTCTGCTTGCCAACTCTCTGGGATTGGGCCTTTATTTTATTGAGGTCTCTGCTAAATGTCAACTGATCAGAGAAGTATTCCCTGTCTACTTTAAATAAATAGCATTTCTCTCGTCTAGTGTTTATCATTACTTTAAAAAGTCAAGATAACAATAAAAAGAAAAAAGATTCCTAAAAAAGAAAAAAACATAAACAGCATTTCTCCTCACTTCCATCCATCACTCTTATGAGGCAAATTGTGTTTATTTGCTTTGCTTCATTGGAATAGAAGATCCCAGAACCAGAACTTTACTCTGTTTACTATGTTATGGCCTGAATAGCACTTAGCCCATATGGATGGTTCAATAAAATACTTGCTAAATAAATTAACCCCCCTCCCCCAAAAAAGAGAGAGAAAATGGCATGTTTTCTGATGGTGTTTGAGATCTCAGATGAACACATGCATTGAGAAGCCCACAAAGTCCTCTTCTCTCCTTAGATAAGGCCAAAGAGCACCTGTTTGTTCAGGACTCCACTCTTACCTTCTTTCCCAGCTGAAAGACAAGCGAAGACAATGTGTCCATGGCTGTGGAGCGCAGTTCTGGGCTCTGATCCAGTGTTCGAACAATAGGGTGAATGATTCGGGAGGCATAGTCAGTGAAATCCAGAGACTCTGTCAGGCGGTCCACGGTCTCTAATGCTGCCCTACAATAACCACTGATATGTAGCAATTGCTAACATACCATCTCAAAGCAAGAGAAGTGGCTGAGTGTTACCCTAACAATCAAAAATGAAGGAATAGGAATGAATGGCTTCTGAGGTATTTTGGGTAACATGGATCCAGTATGTAATTCAGCAGGATGGAACAGCTGAGATTTCCATAAACCTGGGTCATTTCTGGACTAAAATAATGGGAGTTCAAATAACAACAAAAATAACAATGGAAAGTCAGCCTGAGAACTTAAGAAAAGGACAGTTTCAACAAAACATTAAAAGCTTAATGATTGCTAGACCCAAAGGGCAAGTGCTTTCTTTCTTTTTTAAAAAATTTATTTTTTGGGCAGCGCCTGTGGCTCAAAGGAGTAGGGCGCTGGCCCCATATGCCGGAGGTGGAAGGTTCAAACCCAGCCCCGGCCAAAAACTGAAAAAAAAAAAAAAAAGTTATTTTTTAAGGCCCAGGATGGTCGCAAAGACCTGCATTGCTCCCTCCTTGGCCTCCCAAAATGCTAGGATTACAGGTGTGAGCCACCAGGCATGGCTTCAACAGGTGCTTACTTTCGAGAAGGCAGTGGAACTTCGGGGGCATCAAACAACTTCACAATAGGTGGCAACAACAAATGCAAATAGTCATCCAGGTTGGCACCAAACAGCTGGATCGCAGCCAACAACTACAAAGGAGGACAATAGCATAGTGATGAGCAAATCCAGTCAGGTGTCAGGCATTGAAGGACATGGACAAGGGTGGTGGTATGGATAATCCACATTTATATGGGAATCATGAAAGGCCTTTATTAGGTGGCCTCAAATAATATTCTTTTGGCAGCAATTTTTCCCTCTCATTTCATTTGTTATATATATTGATAAGGTAATCTATTGGCGGATAATAGAGAAAATTGGTCTGAGATGAAACATCTACCAAACTTAATCCACTAAAGGGGATGTGAAACACAAGGATAAGAGAGATTTATAAACGTTCTGTAAACTGTAAATTATACACCTCAGTTATTGCTGTTATACTTGGGAATCGGTCTTACAGAGGGGGCCTCAACCTGTCCCTCAGAGCAGGGATCACCTTTTAGCTGCCCACCTGGGGGCTTTGTAGGAAGCTGAAAATCTCTCCAGAGGCATATGCCCTGGGCTGCTCACCTTGATGGAGACAATGCGGCCTGGGCTGTTGTCATGCATGAAGACCCGCAGCATATGCGGGATCAGCTGTGGCAGGTAGAGTTTAAATTCACCCCCAAGAGCTACCACAATTTGCTCAATGAGAAGAATGATTGTGCTCTGGATGGAGGTGTTCATGATCCAGAATTCCTACAGAGAGGAAGGAGACAGAGCAGCACAGTCAGGTACCCTTCTGCTGAAATGTGAACCAAGGAACTGAGCTGGCCAGAAGGAAGCAGAAATGTAGTGAGCGTGGTTTGCCCCAAGATGAACTCCACCCCAGCCGCCTCTCACCCAGCCCTGTATGCATTCTGTCCTCTTTTTTTTTTTTTAACCAGTATTTTTTTAAATTTTTATTTATTTATTTGGTAGAGACAGAGTCTCACTTTATTGCCCTAAGTAGAGTGCCGTGGCGTCACACTGTTCGCAGCAACCTCCAAGTCCTGGGCTTAGGTGAGTCTCTTGCCTCAGCCTCCCAAGTAACTGGGACTATAGGCGCCCGCCACAACGCCCGGCTATTTTTTTGTTGTTGTTGCAGTTTAGCCGGGGCCGGTTTGAACCAGCCACCCTTGGTATATGGGGCTGGCGCCCTGCCCACTGAGCCACAGGCGCAGCCCCATTCTATCCTCTTTCACAGCCATATTTAACAAATTCAATTGCATTTTTCCAGAGGCACCAGGATACCTCACTCCTCTGTACTTCGCTCATGCTGTTTTCTCTACCTAAGATCCTCCCCTCCCCACCATCTTTTTTTACTGTATCGATTTAGGAAATGAATATTTTTGTTTGTTTTTAAATTTTTTTTTAAAGAAACAAAATCTTGCTACATTGCCCAGGCTGGATTTGAACTCCTAGGCTAAAGTCAGCTCAATAATCCTCCTGTCTCAGCCTCCCAAGTAGTTGGGAGCACAGGTGTGAGCCATCAACCCTGACTTCCCTCTTTTGCTCAGCTGAGAACTATGTCTTTTTAGACCTGGCTCAGCCTCACATTTTCTATGTATCCTATACAGGCTTTCCTGTTGTCCTTCTACAATGCAATTAGGGTCCCTTCACACTCGTCTTTCCTAGTACCTGTAATACTTAATTTGCTTTGCTGCCCTCCCTCTACTAGACTGTGGGCTATTTAACGGCAAGAAATTTCTGATTCATCTCTGAATCAGAGCATTTGAACTATTGTAGCCATTCAAACACATGTTTACAGAATGAACAGATGACTAAATCTAAGTCACTCTAAGAGCTCTAACTTGGTCTAGGGTGAATACTTTACTTTGGTTCTACATGATCTCTAATGGGGGCAACTCCAGTGTATCAAGATTCCCTGCCTCAAGAGAATCGCCTAAGCCCCAGAGCTGGAGGTTGCTGTGAGCTGTGATGCCACAGTACTCTACCGAGGATGACAAAGTGAGACACTGTCTCAAAAAAAAAAAAAAAAGTTCCCTGCTTCTTCTGCATTTAGACTTTACTAAATAGCATCTGACATCTGTCCCCCACTATCCACTGATCAGGCCTGGATAGTGCCGCAAAATGAGCAATTTTCTATACCCATGTGATTAGATTTCACATAAGTTACTAAAATAAAAACCTGGCTGAATGGCTACAGATCCTGCCTTGGCACTGTGAGGCAAACTACTAGTACAAGCTCCTGACTCCAGGAAAAGCTGTCATTTCAAATCAGTTCAAAAAGATAGTTGCCTATCACCTTCCTTAAAACTTCCAGAGCAGGAGATTTAATGATAATAAAAGCCAATTAATGATGGCAACGGGAATATTAAAGCTCTTGGGGTCCATAACTAGTTCAAAGTCAGTAAAAATAAGGATAATTCCTCAGATGAAAGTCCTTTAGAAAGACAAATTATTTTTATTTAAAAATTTTTTTGAAAAAGCTTAACAGTTTAGAAAGTAAAGGCCATACCAGAAGACACTGGTAAAACGTACCAGGTTCTCTGGATGAGCATCTTTGCACAGACTTACTGTCTCCCTAGTTTGTCTGATGCTCATTCACTCGGATCACTCTCTGGCTTCTTTAGAGAATGTCTGCTCTCCTCTCAGCTTTGTTATCATCAGCTTCACATAGATTCTCTGCCTCAAGGAAGCCAGGTAGCCTGCTCAGGGACGTTGGCTGGATGGATCCCTGTTCAGACTATCTGCTTCCCGGACTCGGGGTAGCTCATTAAAATGCCAGCACCAGCTGCCAAAGAGAGAGCCCCTGCTGCACCTTCCAGGATGAGGCAGAGCTAGACTTCACAGTGTGAGGCTCCCTGCTTCAAATCCCTTGTGTTCTGGTCATAGCCCTTAGATGACTGACATGGTCATATCACATCCCTGTGTTGGGTCTTTTTGGGAGGAATAACTCACAGGTTACTTTAGCTTCCAACCATGAGTACACTGCCTCCCTCCTCCCCTTGCCCCAAGACCAGCCACTGGGCTCTTTAGCATTCTGCTGAAATCTACCTGGTACAAAGGCCTCTGTGGTACAAGTCAGGGAACAGAGCAACTTTTAATTATTCATCCATGTAGGAGTTTCCCAGCTCAGAGACACAGGTGCTGGGAAGTTCCATTTTTGAAGCCAGTCATTTTGATTTTAGCTCTGCTGCTTCCTCCACACTAACTACAAAGGTCTGATGTGGAAAAAGAGAAATCATCCTCCAGCTCTTTAAGACATGCCATTTCTGCAAAGCAACCCTCCCAATAGAGACATTTAAATTATATAGAACAGTGGGAAAAACAATATTGCCATCAATGGGATGTCTTTCAGCACCTGCTTAATACACGTTATAAAATCCAAGGCCTGAGACTTTTCTCATGGGTCACTGCAGTCAGAAGGCAATGTTTAAGCTTTTGGAAACAGCAGGGTAAAGCATCACCTGTTCCTCAGAGCCAGATGGGAGTCCGTCCTGTTTGACGGCTCTAAGAAAACCCAATCCCCAGTGCCCTTTTCAGGCTCTGGTTTTATGAGCAGGAAGGAAAGAGGGCTTTCATGGGAACAGACAAGCGCTGTTGTGATATTAAAGTGGAATTGCTTTGTTGTGTGTGAAGCAACTAACTCAACAGTCTATTTCTGGCAGATAATTATTCACGATTCCTCTTCAGACTTCACACCTTGTACTTCCATACTTGGGAGCCTGGAGCAATAGCCCCTCCTCGCACTCAGAATCTAATGAACTATTGTACTCTCCTTTCTGTAGGTGGGCTGTAACAGCTCCACAGTGACCCATGAAAAAGACATCCATGTTGTCCAAAGTTGCTCCTGAGCTTTCCTTGACCCCACCTGGACGAACAAGCCAAAGTATTAACTTGTACTCACTCTCATGAGGGTAACTATTTCATCCATGTAAGGTCTGATGTGGCTTTTCACAAAGGACACCAGCATTCCCAGTTGTTGGAACAAAAACTGAAACGGACAAGAGAACAGCAAATTGGCATCACAAAGGACGCAGAACTCCCAGGCTACCAAGTCCTTGTGAATGAGTAAAGACAATGACGGAACTGGTTTCCACTCTACCCCAGCTGCTGACACTATGTCTCAAGAGTCAGACTGAAAACCTGTGGTGGTAACTGGTGGAAGCGGCAAACAACCATTTCCAGGGGCTTTTATACCAGGTGAACCAGTTACTGAATAGCAGAGGACGGTAGGGAGGTGGGCAGACCACCTGTTTTGAGCTACTTTGTCATCTGTTAGCTTTATGACCATCATTTAGCTTTCTTGTACCGAGCCTCTTCAGTGGGAAAATGGAGATGACAGTGCTTATCTTAAAGACTTGATTAAATGGGATAATACACATAAAGCACCAGAACAGGGACATGAATATTGTTTAATGATCAATGAACACCAGTTATCACTCAAGGATTTCTGGAGTCACTAAACACTTAAAAATGGACATGCAATTTTTAATCAACTATAAATGTACCCTTCGTTTATTTAGCCCTATTAATTACCACTTACTTTCTAAAATAAATAGTTTTTTTTTTCTTTTGACATAGAGTCTCACTTTGTTGCCCTCAGTAGAGTGCTGTGGCATTGTAGCTCACAGTAACTTCAAACTCTTGGGCTCAGCGATCCTCTTGCCTCAGCCTCCTAAGTAGCTGGGACTACAGGTGCCCGCCACAATGCCCAGCTACTTTTAGAGATGGGGTCTTGCTCTTGCTCAGGCTGGTCTTGATTCCTGAGCTCAAGCAATCCACCTGCCCTGGCCTCCCAGAGTGCTAGGATTACAGGTGTGAGCCACCGTATCCAGTCTAGGTAACTCTTGAAGATGGTTATTTTATTTTTTAAGAGACAGGGTCTCACTCTGTCATCAGGCTAGATTGCAGTGGTTTGTTCACTCTAGCCTCCAGAGTAGCTGGGAATTGAGGCACACAGAATTTTTCTTATTTTATTTTATCTTTTAGAGATAGGGGTCTTGTTCTGTTGTGCATGCTGGTCTATAACTCCTGAACTCTAGCACTTCGCCCACCTCAGCCTGCCAAACTGCTGGAATTATCGGTGTGTGCACCAATCTAAATTGAACCTCCTTATTCTGTCTCTCCCTCAATTTGCTTGCTATTTTGGCTCATAATTTCTTAAAAATGCAATTCATTAATCAAGACCTATTAACTGACTTAATTACTATAAATTAGCTGAACTACCCATAATCAGGCCCTACCTACTGAGCTATGGGCACGGCCCCCTAACCACCTTTTGACGGTTGGGTAAACTGAGGAAAAGTCAGAAGTGTTATTTCAAATAGTGAATAATGGACTTATGATACTCATTACCTGAACTGGTAAAGGACATGGAGGAGGGGGCACAGAAGGACCAAGAAGAGCATGGACTATCCCTAGTCACAGGGAGGACAACAGTCAGAGCCTGGTTACTGATGCCACAGGTTTGACTCAGGAGGGTCATCCCTACCTTTCTTTTGTCCCCCTCAGCCATACTGAATCATTGGTATATTACAGAAGCCAAGGACACGACACTCTAAACACAAAGGTGGAAAAGGGAAAATGTGAAAGGAGGTAGAAAACCTACACGGGAGGAAAAGCAAGGCAATGGAGAGTCTCCCCTAACACTGAGTAATTTCAGGCCTACTCTCATAGGAATTTAGGGGTTTACTTTAACTACCTGTGTGGTCTGGGAAACTCTAATCCAGGAAATTAATTTAAAATTCTGCTGGATCATCTGGCAGAAGCAAATGCATATGAATCCTCTAGGATTTGCATTTAGAGATGCAAATTCTGAGCAGATTTTCAAGTATTGCTTCAGAGAAAGCCCAGCTGAATGTAATATATGATTTAGAATTATAAAGCAAATAAGGAAAAAGACCACTACATGCATGACTTAGTAGAAATAATAAGACAAGAGAATTAAATCCATTAAAGATTTCATATATAATACAGTTGTTCTAGCTAAAAAATATAAAACAAGCCTATTTAAAATGCTTAAAGAAATAAAGTGGCAATAAAAAAAATACGGGTAAGGAACAAAATATCACCAAGAAATACTAGGTATATGTGAAAGAATCTAATATAACTTAAAGAAATACAATGCAGTTGAAACTAAAAACTCAATCACGGGGGGAAAAAAAGACATAGTTGAACAATTACTGAACAGAAAATGGATATGAATAAATATCCAGAATGGGGGAGTCTCTTTGAACCTATTCTGGTTTGGTTACCTGCCCAGTTAAAAAAAATATTAACTAAAACACACACACATACACACCATACACACAAAATGCACCTCCAATAGACAAAAGTGAAAATTATGAACAAGGAAGTAAGAGACATTAAGGAAAGAGTGAAAAGCTCTAGCTTGTCTAATCAGAATTCTAGACGAAAAAAAGAGAAGTGTAAAGGGCAATATTCACAAAAGATAACAGGTAAGAATTTCTCAAGGACTGATGAAAGATATCAATCCTCAGATTCAGGAAGCCCTTAAGTCTCAAACAAAGTAAGCGAAAAGAAATTCACATCTAGAAGCTTCAAGAGAACAAAAATAAGAGGATCTGTAAAACTGCCACAGAGAAAAGAGGGACTAAGTAAGAAGGAACCATGATTTCCCAAAAGCAGCAAAGAGAAGTCAGAAAACAGTGAGATAATACCTACAGTTACAACAGAACCTAAAAATCACACTCTTGATTAAATGAAGATTTGAAGAGTGAAGTAGAGATTTGTTTGGATAAACAAAAACACAGTTTATTTCAATGAATGCTCACAAGAGGAATTTGCCTCAGGAAAATGGAAAATTGGTCCTAGAAGTAAGCTCTGACATGGCAGATGGGATGATGAGACACAAAATGACAAGTGTGGATGAATATAAACAGACACAGCCTAAAACAATAGTAATAATCTCTAATTTGGTGGTTTAAAAAAGTAAAATATTATATAAGAAGAAAGGAAGAAGGTTTGAACATTTATTCTTTTTATTTCTTTTTATTTTTTTTTGAGACAGAGCCTCAAGCTGTAACCCTGGATGGAGTCCTATGGCATCCACAGTTCACAGCAACCTCCAAATCCTGGGCTCAAGCAAGTCTCCTGCCTCCGCCTCCCAAGTAGCTGGAACTACAGGTGCCCGCCACAACGCCCGGCCATCTTTTGGTTGCAGCCGTTATTGTTGTTTGGCGGGCCCGGGCTGGATTCGAACCCTCCAGCTCAGGTGTACATGGCTGGCGCCTCAGCCTGTTGAGCCACAGGCACCGAGCCTGAACATTTATTCTAAGTTCATATGCTGTTCAGGGAAAAGAGGGAGATACCAATTTCAGACTTTGTAAATTAGGTATGCAGGTCAACATTTTAAGGGTGAAAATGATAAAATTGGATCGATTCCTCACACCATACACTGGGACATATTTCAAAGAGCTCAAAGATCTAAATATAAAAAATGAAGCCAAGTACAAGAAAAAAAATAGGCAAAAATGATGTATGCACAAAGATTTTCATTGCAGGATTATTTTAAATAGCAAAAGACTAGAAAAAACACAAATATCCATCAACAGAACTGCCATGTAACTGTATTAAGAAATTCTCAGATAGGCTCAGCGCCTGTGGCTCAACGGGCTAAGGCGCCAGCCACATACACCTGAGCTGGCAGGTTTGAATCCAGCCCGGGCCCACCAAACAACAATGACGGCTGCAACAAAAAAAAAAAAAAAAAAATGGCGGGGCGTTGTGGCGGGTGCCTGTAGTCCCAGCTACTTGGGAGGCGGAGGCAGGAGACTCACTTGAGCCCAGGAATTGGAGGTTGCTGTGCGCTGTGATGCCACAGCACTCTATCCAGGGAGTCAGCTTGAGGCTCTGTCTCAAAAAAAAAAAAAAAAAAAAGAAATTCTCAGATACTATGGCATGAACTCCAGGCTATGTCGTAAAGAGGAAAAAAAACAAGATTCTGGGTGGCACCTGTAGCTCAGTGGGTAGGGCGCCAGCCACATATAACAAGGTTGGCGGGTTCGAACCCGGCCAGGGCCAGCTAAAACAACAATGACAACTGCAACAACAACAACAACAAAAAAATAGCAAGGTGTTGTGGCAGGTGCCTGTAGTCCCAGCTATTTGGGAGGCTGAGGCAAGAGAATCACTTAAACCCAAGAGTTTGAGGTTGCTGTGAGCTGTGACACCATGGCACTCTTCCTAAGGTGACAGCTTGAGACTCTGTCTCAAAAAAAAAAAAAGCAAGATTCAGAACCAATAGTTTATATTATGTTATTTTCTGAGTAAGGAATATACAGGGAATGAATATATATTCCTTATATTTTCAAAAATAAATAATGAAAAGATAAATTTAAAAAACTGATAAAAAAAAAAATGGTTATCTTAGGGCAAAGTAAAGAACGCAGAATAATGGTTCCCCAAAGATATCCACATCCTAATCTCTAGACCCTGTATGTTGTCATGCATAGGAAAGAAATTTCTGAGGATATTAGGGTTTGGACCTTGAAATGGGAGATTATTCTGGATTATCTGAATGGGCCTGATCTAATCACACAAGTTCTTAGGCGTAGAGAATCCTTCCTGCCAGTGATCAAAGAGAAAGATCTGAGAGGGCTCAGAAGGAGGCAGTTGCTAATCCAGGAGGAGGAAGATAGGGGGCAAGGACTGCAGGCCCTCCGGAAGCTAGAAAACAGCAAGGACACAGATTCTCCCCCAGAGCTCCTAAGCAAGAGCGTAGCTCCCCACACCTGCATGCTAGCCCAGTGAGACCTGTGTTGGACTTGCAACCTAGAGTTGTACGATTATATATTTGTGTTGTTGTAAATCACTAAATCTGTGGCAATTTGTTACAACAATAGTAAGAAAAATAGAGGAAGTTAAAAACAAGGAAAAGAAGGCGGCGCCTCAGGCCCAGTGAGTAGGGAGCCAGCCCCATATACCGAGGGTGGCAGGTTCAAACCCAGCCCTGGCCAAACTGCAACAAAAAAATAGCCGGGCGTTGTGGCGGGTGCCTGTAGTCCCAGCTACTCGGGAGGCTGAGGCAGGAGAATCACCTAAGCCCAAGAGCTGGAGGTTGCTGTGAGCTGTGACACCATGGTACTCTACCAAGGGCGACAAAGTGAGAATCTGTCTCTTAAAACAAAAACAAATGAGGAAAAGAAGCTTCTTTGGATTTAGCTCATCTTATAGTTTTGGCTCTGGAACCATGTTAATGCTTAATAAAATTAAATTTCTAAAAACTCAAAGTAATTTCTAAAGATCAAAATAAACAAAATAATGAGTTTAACCATAAACCAAGTTGGTTGCACCACAAAAAAAGAATAATTTCAAGTGACTTTAAACACAATATTTTGGTTGTAATTCTCTTATAAGACACATTCTAAAAACACCAACAAATTGCAAAAAACAAAAAGGTCTTAAACTGCATTTCAGTAATTTTTCATTTTTTTTGGTAGAGAATGTGGATAGGGATGAAGGGAGTCAGGGGGTGGCCTTACTATGTTGCCCAGGCTGGTCTCAAACTTCTGGCCTCAAGCTACTCTCCTACGTCAGCCTCCCAAAGTATTAATACTACTATTGGTCATTTACTATTTATAATGTATAAAATACATATATATACATATTCTCACTGAAAGAAATCACAGCTCCTTGGAAGTCGCTATGCTAGGCTTGAGTAAAATGTACTTGAAATAACTTTTTTCTGCCAAAAAGGAAGAAAGTCTGTTGGGCTATATAAAAACGACCCAAAAACCAGGTTAACTGGGATAATTAGATTGTGAAAAAATCAATTTTTTTCACAATCTATTCAGTGCTTACAATGAATAGAAAGAAACATCAGATCTCTCTCTACTGCATATATATATATATATATATATATATATATATCTCCATGAGTTAGTTCATGATAGTCCAAAGTACAGAAATGGGTTGGGGGATGGGGTGGTAGTACCTGGGTCACCTTTGAAAGGTGGCCAGGGACTTGACTCATTATTAAAAAAAAAAAAACCTAGTAAATTAATAACTAAAGGGGGTAGATCTACTACCTTGTCTTGCTAAGATCACTACTGAACCAGAAAGGGTTCACTGGGCGATGATCAACAATTCTGACCTCGAGATCCAACCCCCTAGTGAAGACTACAGGAGACCTCAGTCCCGGGCTTTCTTGGCTAGGCTGCCTTCCTGCGGGCATGTGGCATCAGGCTAGTACACCCGCACTGTGCATCAGGAGGAAGGCAGAAGAATACTAAAACCCAACTTGGCTTCCCACAATGTGCCAAGCTTTTTACTAGGGCTACACAGAAATGATGTGGATCTGACAAAGTGTGTGCGAATACTGATGTGGGCAATACCAGGGTAGAGGTGGTCTTTGCCAAAATATCATGTGACTTATGTGCTTATGCCTGCCTAAAAACCTGGAAAATTAAAAAAAAAGTTTAGAATAAAAATCTTTCCGTGTATCAGCTATTAAAAAATAAAGGGAAAGAATCATGCATTTATTTTGCTTTTCCTACATGATCTATACTTCAAATTAAGTAAATAGTTGATTACACTAAGTTTTTTTTTTTTTTTTTTCTGAAAGACTTTCTAGCTAATAAATCCAGAAGGAATAAAAGAATTAGAAAACCACCACTTTGGGCTGGGCGCCATGGCTCATGCCTGTAATCCTAACACTCTGGATTAGGATTAAACCGAGGTGGGTGGATTGCCTGAACTAACAGGTTCGAGACCAGCCTGAGCCAGGGCAAGACCTCATCTCTAAAAACAGCTGGGCACTGTGGCGGGTGAGTGTAGTCCCAACTGCTTGGGAGCTGAGATAAGAGAATCTCTTGAGCCTAAGAGTTTGAGGTTGCTATGAGCTATGATGTCATAACACTCTACTGAGGGCAACAAAATAAGACTCTGTCTCAGAAAAAACAGAAAAGAAAAAAAGAAAGCCACCATTTTGCAGGCCCTAATCAAATAACCAATCTAGGAACAACCACCGATGAACACTAACTCAATCAGGAGAAAGGCTGAGAGGGAGCTTTCGAGTGAATGGATCAGGATTACAACCCTCTATCCCAGTGAGTAACCTTCACATCATGGGCAGCAGATCATCTAGAAAATAATGGGCTTACTAAATGTTGGAATAGAAGGTATTATAGTACCATCAATGAAGTATTTTTTGCCACAAAGAAGATAATCTGAAACTAAGCAACCCTCTAAATCTACCTGGTCTACAAGAGGTTAACACACATTGAAGACATAAACAGCCAAATCTAGAATGGAAAATTGGAGAAATGACCTGGTTCCTTTCACAAACATATGAGAGGGAAAAAAAAGCAGAGGGAAAAGAGAAATAAATAGGAAAAAAGATATATCAACCCAGTGCAGACTTTATTTGAATTTGGATCTGAATAAACCTAATGTAAAAAGGCATTTTTAAGACAAATAAGGATGGCGGCGCCCATAGCACAGTTGTTAATGTGCTGGCCACGTGCACTGAGGGTGGTGGGTTCAAACCCGGCCCAGGCCAGCTAAACAGCAATGACAACTGCAACAACAATAACAACAAAAAAAAAGACAAAATAAGGATATCTAAAGGATTGATATTAAGGAATTATTGTTCTGTATGTGTTATGATCATAATGCGATTATATGGGGAAAAGTATTTACTGATGAAGTAATGTGATATCTGGAATTTGCTTTGAAATGCTCCAGAAATGTATGTGTGTAGTGGGTGGGGAGTTGGGGAAAGAGATCAGACCAAACTGATACAATGCTATACCCAGTGATGAGATTATGAGGATCTAATACTATAGGTTTTCTATTTTCTTTTATTACTGAAATATTACAAAACATTTAAAAAAATTAAAGGTAACCAACAAGTAAGACAAAAGATAAAAAAAAAAAAAAAAAGAAAAACAGAAAGAAAGATAAAGACACTGCGGGCCACAAATAAAAAAGCACTAAATAAATCCAAATATGTCAACAATCACAATAAATGCCATTGGACTAGGTGTACTTGTAAAAAAGACAAAGATTTTTAAATTGGACTAAAAAAGTGATATAGCTTATTCTATTTACGAGAGACTCATCCAAAACAGAAAGTCATAAGATCGGAAGTCAAAAGAACAAGAAAAAACCACACACTTCAAAAAAAGTTGGTGTAGCTGTATTAGTATTTGGTAAAATAAATTCTCTAGTACTATTAAAGATAAAAAAGGTCACTGTATAAGGATAAAAAATTTAATTTACCAGGAAAATATGATGACTTAAAATCTGTACGCATCTAATACATATATAGAATTATATATATATTAAATTATAATACAATCTCAAAAACATGTAAAACAGTGTTGATTAAGCCATAAGAAATTAATAAATCCATCATTATAAAGGGAGATTTTTATCTCACTTCTCTCAGTACTTGATAGATCCAACAAAAAATTAACAAGGACACAGACGATATGAACACAGTCAGCAATGAATTCAATCTGATGACGTACATAGAACCCTGTGCACAACATCAGTAAATTTACACTATTCCCAAGCACCCAGGAAACATTTATAAAAATTAATCAAGCCCAAGATGATTAAAGCAGTTTTAGCAAACATCCAAGAATCATAAATAGAACATCATTAAGTTAGAAATCACTATCAAAAAGAGAAATTAAAAATCCTGTAAGTTTGGGCTCGGCGCCTGTGGCTCAACGGGCTAAGGCACCAGCCACGTACACCTGAGCTGGTGGGTTCAAATCCAGCCCGGATCCGCCAAACAACAATGACGGCTGCAACCAAAAAATGGCCGGGTGTTGTGGCGGGCGCCTGTAGTCCCAGCTCCTTGGGAGGCAGAGGCAGGAGACTCGCTTGAGCCCAGGAATTGGAGGTTGCTGTGAGCTGTTGATGCCACAGCACTCTCTCTCCAGGGTGACAGCTTGAGGCTCTGTCTAAAAAAAAAAAAAAAAAAAAAAATCCTGTAAGTTTGCAAATAAAATACTTCTAAGTAACTCAAGGGTAAAAAAGAAATCATAACAAACATTGGAAAATACTTCTGAACAATAATGAAAATACTGTATCGTTACTGAGCAATAAAAGAAGAATGAACTACTAATACAAGTCAGAATCGGGATGAACCTCAAAAGTATTGTTTAGTGACCATACAGTCTATGATCCTAATTATATGAAATGTCCAGAAAAGGCAACTCTATAGAGACAGAAAGTAGATTTGTAGATGCCTAGGGCTGGGGTAGGAATAGAAAATGACTAATTGAAAATGAGCAGGAGGTTTCTTGCTAGGATAATGAAAATTTTCTAAAATTATATCGATAGTGATATTGTATAACTCTGTAAATATATTAAAAATCAATGACTTTTACACTTAAGCTTAAGAAGATAAATTTTGTGGTATGTAAATTTTGTCTCAATAAGATTTTTCAAAAATTCTGAATGTTTTTTAATCTACTCTGGGGTCTTAATAAATCTTTAAAAATTTTTGGAAAGTGGCTCAGCACCTGTGGCTCAGGCAGCTAAGGTGCCAGAGATTTCAGCCAGATATACCTGAGCTGGTGGGTTGGAATCCTGCCTGGGTCCACCAAACAACAATGATGGCTGCAACAAAAAATAGCTGGGCGTTGTGGCAGGTGCCTATAGTCCCAGCTACTTGGGAGGCAGAGGCAAGAAAATGGCTGGAGCCCAGGATTTGGAGGTTGCTATGAGCTGTGATGCCACAGCACTACCCAGGGTGACAGCTTGAGACTCTGTCTCAAAAAAAAAAAAAAAAATTGGAAAGTAACCAAATAATACTAGGAGTAAAATTTATAGCCTTAACAGATTAAATTAGAAAAGAAGAAAAACTAACAATAAGCTAACATTCCCAGGGAGGATTTTTTCTTAAAAAAACAGAACAGTCTAGATTTAACGTAATCTTTATCAAAATACAAATGACATTTTTCACAGAAATAGAAAAATCTTAAAATTTGTATAAAACCCAAAAAGCCTAAATACCCAAAGTAATCATAAGCAAAAGCACAAAGCTGGAGGCATCACACTACCTTATTTCAAACTACATTAATGGCTATAGTACTCAAAACAGCATGGTTATCACTATATAATTAGGCACACAGACCAACAGAAGAGCAGAGAACACAGAAATAAACCCATGCATTTACAGCCAAATGATTTCCACAGAAGTGCCAAGAACACACATACAGTAAGGAAAGGACACTCTCTTCAATACATGGTGCTAGGAAAACTGGATTTCCATATGCAGAAGAATGAAACTAGACCCCTAACTCTCACCATATACAAAAATCAACTCAAAATGGTTTAAACACTTAAATTTAAAACATGAAACTGTAGAACTACTAGGGAAAACAGAGAAAAACTCTGGGACATTGGTCTAGGTGAAGATTTCATGGCTGAGACCTCAAAAGCATGGGCAACAAAAACAAAAATAAACAAATGGAACTATAATAAACTAAAAAGCTTCTGTGCAGAAAAGAAACAATCAACAGAGTGAAGAGGCAATCTATTAAATGGGGGAAATGTCTGTAAACTATTCATCTGGTAAGGGACTAATATCCATAATGTAGAAGGAACTCAACAGCAAAAACCCAAATAATCCCACTAAGGAGGGGACAAAGGACCTGAATAGACACTTCGCAAAAGAAGACATACATGGCAAATAGGTAAATGAAAAAGTGCTGGCTCAGCGCCTGTAGATCAGTGAGTAGGGTGCTGGCCACATACACTGAAGCTGGTGGGTTTGAGCCCAGCCTAGGTCTGCTAAACAATGACAACTGCAACCAAAAAATAGCTGGGCATTGTGGGGGGGGGGCCCTGTAGTCCCAGCTACTTGGGAGGCTGAGGCAAGAGAATTGCTTATGCCCAAGAGTTTGAGGTTGCTGTGAGCTGTGATACCACAGCACTCTACTGAGGGCAACATGGTAAGACTATGTCTCAAACAAAAAAAAAAAAAAAAAAAAAAGCAGAAGATTACTAATCATCAGAGAAATACAAATCAAAACCACAATGAGATATTATCTTACTGTGTTAGAATGGGCAAAAATATAACCAGTGCTGGCAAGGATGTGCAGAAAAGGGAACACTTATACATTGCCGGTGGGAATGTAAATTAGTAGAGTCATATAGAAAACAGTACGGCACTTTCTCAAAAAACTAACGATAGAACCACTATACGATCCAGCAATCCCACTGGATTTGGCTATGTATCCAAAGAAAGGAAACCAGTATATCAAAGGGACACCTGAACCCCCATGTTTACTTACCCTACTATTCACAATAATCAGAGGGTCCATCCACGGGTGAATGAATAAAGGAAATGTGGTATCTAGACATAAGGGAATACTCCTCAGCCATAAAAAAGAATGAAATCCTGTCATTTGCAGCAACTTAGATGGAACTGGAGGTCACTATGTTAATAAGTAGACACAGAAAGACAAATACTATATGTTCTCACTCACATGGTAGAGCTAAAAAAGTTGATCTCATGAAGGCAGAAGGTAAAATGGTAGTAACTAGAGGCTGAGAAGGGTGTGGGGGCAGGGATTAAGAGAAGTTGGTCAGTAGGTACAAACATACAGTTAGACAGAAGGAATAAATTCTAATGTTTGATAGCAAAGCAGGACAACTATGGGTGACAACAATGTATCGTGTGCTTCAAAATAGCTAGAAGAGAGGACTTGACATGTTCCCAGCGCACAGAAATAACAAAGATTCAAAGTGATGGATATCCTAAATATCAACTTGACCATTACACATTATATGTAACAAAGCATCACACATTATGTATGAACATTATGCATCAATAAGAAAATGTTTTTTAAAGCAGAATAAAGAAAACCAAGAGGAAAATAATAATAAAGATTAATAAAATAGAATAAAAAGATCAAAAGAGACCAACAAAGGCAAGAGTTGGCTTTTGAAAATGAAAAATACTATGACAAATCTCTTTATGCCAAGTAATTAAAATATAAATGTGCAAAATACTTTGTGTCAAGAAATTCTATCATTTAGATAAAATGAATAGTTTCCTAGAAAAATGTAACCAAGACTGCCTCAAGAAGAAATACAAAAGCTAAACAGGCTGGGCATGTTGGCTCATGCCTGTAACCATAGGACTCTGGAAGGTTGCTAAGGGAGGATCACCTGAGGTCAGGAGTTCCAGAACAGCCTGAGCAAGAATCAGACCTCATCGGGCGGCGCCTGTGGCTAAAAGGAGTAGGGCGCCGGCCCCATATACCAGAGGTGGCAGGTTCAAACCCAGCCCTAGCCAAAAACTGCAAAAAAAAAAAAGATACCTCATCTCTACAAAAAACAGAAAAAATTAGCCAGGCATGGTGGTGCGTGCCTGTAGCTCCAGCTACATATGCAGGAATATGGCTTGAGCCCAGGAATTTGAGGTTGCAGTGAGCTATGATGATACCACTGTACTCTAGCTTGAGTGACAGAGATTCTGTCTCAAAAACAACCCCCAAACCCAAAATACTATCTACCAAGAACCTATATCAAATACAGTAGGAAGTCCATAGTTGACCATCTCCCTATAGTGACCACCTCTTTAAGATGACCTAATTTTCATAGACCAGACATGCACCAGGTGTACTCAATGCAAGTTCCTTTATATTGATCACCTCCATATGTTGACCGGTTTGTTACAGTTCCTTGGTGGTCAACGTCCGGAAGTTCTGCTATATTATATATATACTGGTGAAATCATAACAGGAGTCCCACTAAAATCAGAAACAAGGTTAAAGATTTCTACTCTCACAGCGTCTAATCAACACTGCAGGAGAGGTTTCAGTAACACAGTAAGGAAAACTAAAAAGAAAAACCAAAACTACCTTTTTCCCTTTTTCCAGACTATATGATTATCTAGAGTGAAAACGTGGGAGAATTTACAGTAAATTGTTAGAATAAGAATTTACTGAAGTTGATGGTTACAAATACAATATATACAAATAAACTGCACTTCTATACTCCAGACATAAAATCAGAAAAAAATTTTTCTTTTCCAGACAGTGTTGCCTGGGCTAGAGCACAACTCCTCTCTACACAATAGCTCACTACAATCTCAAACTCTTGGTTTCCAGTGATCCTCCTGCCTCAGCCTCCTGAGTAGTTTAGTTGGGACTATAGGTGCATGCCACTATGTCTGGCTACTTTTTCTGATTTTTTATAGAGTGTGTGTGGGGGGGGTTTCATTATGTTCTTCAGGTTGGCCTCAAACTCCTGGCCTCAGGTGATCCTCCCACCTCAGTCTTCTCAAGTGCTAGGCCACTATGCCCAGCCAGAAAATATAAATTCTAAAAAGATACTAATGTGTCCATCTTCTAAAGTACCTCAAGTTGATAATATAATCACAGAGGTAAAAATAATCAACTCAATATGTTTTAAGGACAGTACTTTGTAAACTGTGCGCACTTAGTAGAGTATATTCTAAGAACAAGAGGAATTACAAAGCCACCTTGAACTTTACTTAGTGGATGTGCTGTTGGTAGTGGTATGGTATAGTAAGCATGGAACCACATTGCACAGCCTGTGGTTTAAAGAAAGAAAAAAGAGGAAGAGAAAAAAGGGAGGCAAGGAGAAAATTCCTTCTTACAGAAAAATATAAACTAATAAAAAAAGAAGGAAGGACAAAATGAGTGTGTCATCAATTTGCAACCACCAGTGTGATAACTGGTTCAGGCAAGGATTTCCGATGGAGCAATAGGATAGTCACGGACTCGAAATGTCACCCCACAGATTTCTTACTAATGACAAAGGAGAAAAGGTAACTTTACAGTGATGTTATTTGATAGATACCAAGTTAACCACATACTCAAACTCAGAATCAACAAACTGATATTCTGAGATCTAGTAAAAAGTATGCAACTTCACTGATGTGGTATTTTCACTAAAAATGAATGACTTAAATCTAGTCATGAAGAAGCAACCAAAAATCCAAACTGTGGGAACTTGTACAGCTGAACAGAACTCTAGATTAGTGATCCCCAACCTTTTGGTAGCGGGGACCAGTTTCATGGAAGGCAATTTTTCCACAGATGAGGTGAAGGGATTAGATTCTCATAAGGAGTGAACAGTTTACAGTAGGGTTCACATTCCTCTGAGAAAGTAATGCTGCCACTAAGGTGACAGGAGGTGGAGGCAGGCAGTGATACAAATGAGGAGAGTGGCTATAAATACAGACAAAGCTCTACTCACTTGCCCATCACTCCCCTGCTGTGCAGACTGGTCCCTAAAAGACCAGGGACTGGGATTGGTCTGTGGCCCAGAGGTTGGGGAGCACAGCTCTAGACCACTGAGAAGAAGAATGCTGTCACTCACCCTCCTAGGTGATTCATCTTGTAGGCATCTTAAGGGCATAAGGCAGAAATTAAACCAAGCTGATTGTACACTTCGGTGTTAGACAGGAAGGGGCAGGAAGATACTAGGCTCACAGCAAACAGAAACTGTTATCAGGAAGCTGAGGCACAGCTGGTCTTCTGTGCACACGTGGTATGGAGCAGAGAAGAACAAAGCTTTTAGGTACTTACTTCCCGGATGGCCCCATCACAGACCCGAATGACGTTAAGGAACGTGGGCATGACCTGGGGCAGGAACTGCACACACTTGAGTCCCAGTGACTTGAAAATGAAGGTAATGGCCTGGACAACCATGGTGTGATGATGAGAGAGGGACTGGTCTCGGAAGATCCGCATCAGGGCCACCATGGACACAGCCGGGTAGAACTCATCCAGAGGCAGGTTCCCCATGTTGACCAGCATTTCACTGGTGCTGTAGTCAGCTAGGACAAAATGACAGAGAGGGACATGAGCTATACATGACACAACTCTAACTTTACGCAGAGCATTTAACAACAACAATACCCCCGTGACAGACATTAGCATTCATATATTTCTCTCTAGTATGTTCCAATAACATTGGGAAAACAGGGTCTATTAGGAACCAATGTACAGGCTCTAACCATTAAGGACTACACAATTTGTTTGTTTTTTTTTTTTTTTGTAAAGACAGAGTCTCACTTTGTTGCCCTCGGTAGAGTGCCATGGCATCATCACACAGCTAACAGCAACCTCCAGTTCCTGGGCTTAGGCGATCCTCTTGCCTCAGCCTCTCAAGTAGAATTTTTAGTTTTTCCATTACCCAAGCCAGAAAAGCCGTACAAAGTACACGAAAGATTGGTTTTCTTTAGATGGCTATATTTAACTTAGATTCATACCATTTTTGTTTACAACGTTGTAGCTGAAACCATCCATAAAAATAATTAGCCCCCCAAAAGAAAGTAAAAGGAATTAAATTAGGCAAACATCTGTTCAGCAGCTGCTTGGTCCCAAGTTGGTAGACAAATGCCACCTGACCAGAACCACAAGGATCTCAAGAACTCTGGTGGGGGGCTGGGGAGCACTAACACTGCAGTGAGGAGGGTAAGAACTGCACCATGACTAAGGAAGAACACTTGGAGGTATATGGCTCAGGCCCTGCTCTTGATGGCTACATGGGATGACAGATAGCACAGGCGCATCTCTCTAATGCATAGAAAGAAGAAGAAATTAGAAGCAGTATGATTCCATCTACTGAGTTCAGAATCAAATTATTTTATTTGGGGGAAATAATATTCTCTGGAATAGGTGGGAGAGCCACTGTTGAACTTTCAAAAATAGGCCTGTATGGGCTTAGTCTAGAACAATCTCCTGTGTCCCGATCCTCACCCTACTCTCTCAGGCCGCTTATCAAAAGGCAATGGGCAACAGAACACCCAAACTTATTCCTTCTATCCAACTGTAACTTTGTACCTGTTGACTAAACTCTCCCTAACCCCCACTTTCTGTGTCGATTAAAAAATAAATATAAGTTGCCTCAGTGCCCCTAGTACAATGGTTATGGCGCTAGCCACATGCACTGAGGGTGAGGGTTCGAACCCACCCAGGCCAGTTAAACAATGACAACTGCAACAAAAAACAGCCGGGCACAGTGGTGGCAGGCACCTGTAGTCCCAGCTACTTGGGAGGCTGAGGCAGGAGAATCACTTGAACCCAGGAGTTTGAGGTTGCTGTGAGCAGTGACACCACAGCACTCTGCCAGAGCAACAGCTTGAGACTCTGACTCAAAAATAAAATAAAATAAAATAAAATAAAATAAAATAAAATAAAACTTAAAAAAAAAAAAAAGACAAGGTGGCTCAGGGCCTATAGCTTAGTGGCTAGGGCGCCAGCCAATATACGCTGGAGCTGGCAGGTTCAAATCCAGCTTGGGACTGCCAAATAACAATGACAACTGCAACAAAAAACAGCTGGGCATTGTGGCGGGTGCCTGTAGTCCCAGCTAGATGGAAGGCTGAGGCTAGAGGTTGCTGTGAGCTGTGACACACAGCACTCTATTACCGAAGGCAACATAGTAAGACTCTGTCTCAAAGAAAAAAAACACACACAAAAAAAAACCATTTCTATGTGGGCAAGAGACTTGAACAGAAACTTCTCTGATGAGACAGACGCATGGCCTACAAACACATGAAAAAATGGAAAAATGCTCATCATCCTTAATCATCAGAGAAATGCAAATCAAAACCACTTTGAGATATCATCTAACTCCAGTAAGATTAGCCCACATCATAAAATCCCAAAACTATAGATATTGGCGTGGATGTAGAGAGAAGGGAACTTCTACACTGCTGGTGGGAATGCAAGCTAATACGACCTTTTTGGAAAGAAGTTTGGACAACACTCAAGGAACTAAAAGTAGACCTACCGTTCGATCCTGCAATTCCTCTACTAAGTATATACCCAGATGATCAAAAATTATTGTACAACAAAGACATTTGCACCAGAATGTTTACTGCATCCCAATTCATAATAGCCAAGACATGGAAACAGCCCAAGTGCCCATCGACCCATGAATGGATTAACAAATTGTGGGGCTTGGTGCCTGTGGCTCAAGTGGCTAAGGCGCCAGCCACGTACACCTGAGCTGGAGGGTTCAAATCCAGCCTGAGCCCGCCAAACAACAACCAAAAAAAAAAAAAATGGCCAGGTGTTGTGGTGGGTGCCCGTAGTTCCAGCTACTTGGGAGGCAGAGGCAGGAGACTCGCTTGAGCTCAGGAATTGGAGGTTGCTGTGAGCTGTGATGCCACAGCACTCTATCTAGGGTGACAGCTTGAGGCTCTGTCTCAAAAAAAAAAAAAAAAAAACCAACAAACTGTGGTATATGCACACCATGGAATACTGTGCAGCCATAAAAAAGGATGGAGACCTCACATCTTTTACGTTACCTGGATGGAGTGGGAACATATTCTTCTCAGTAAAGTATCTCAAGAATGGAAAAAAAAAAGTATCCAATGTACTCAATACTACTATAAAATCAATATATAATCACCTACACACTCATATGAATGACAAAACATAACTATAGTCCAGAAAGTAGAAGGGAAGAGGAGAGAGAGGGGAGAGGAGGGGGGATTGTGGGAGTAGGGAGGGTATTTGGGGGGACCTCACCTAATGTGCATGATGCAATGGTACATTTCAAAACTATTAAGAAATGAGTATAATTGTGATGGATGTGTTACTTAGTTCAATGTAAGCATTTCACATTGTATACTGAAGCAGTACCCTGAACCCCATAAATGCATTAATGTGCAAAGTTATGATTTAATAAAAAATAATAAAAAAGATGAGGCAATGGGGCTCTAGGGCCCAACCACTTGATAGA
>CAUYRH010096413.1:0-13152 GCA_963574655.1 Perodicticus potto
CGGGCGCCTGTAGTCCCAGCTACTCGGGAGGTTGAGGCAAGAGAATCGCTTAAGCCCAGGATTTGGAGGTTGCTGTGAGCTGTGTGACGCCATGGCACTCTACTGAGGGCGATAAAGTGAGACTCTGTCTCTACCAAAAAATAAAAAGAGGCTCAGCGTCTGTGGCTCAACAGGCTAAGGTGCCAGCCACGTACACCTGAGCTGGTGGGTTCAAATCCAGCCTGGGTCCCCCAAACAACAATGGTGGCTGCAACCAAAAAAAAATGGCCGGGTGTTATGGCGGGCACCTGTAGTCCCTGCTACTTGGGAGGCAGGGGTAGGAGACTCGCTTGAACCCAGGAATTGGAGGTTGCTGTGAGCTGTGATGCTTTCACTCTATCCAGGGTGACAGCTTGAGGCTCTGTCAAAAAAAAAAAAAAAAAGAAAGAAAAAGAAATGAACTCTATTGCAGTGTGAAGGTTTGCATTTACCTCATACATGAGGGCTTCTTTTTTTTTTGAGGCAGAGTCTTACTTTGTCTCCCTCATTAGAGTGCCATGGCATCATAGCAACATCAAACTCTTGGGCTCAAGTTATCCTCTTGCCTCAGCCTCCAAGTAGCTGGGACTATAGGGGCCTGCCACAACACCTGACTATTTTTAGAGATGGGGGTCTCAGTCTTGCTTAGACTGGTCTTGAACCCGTGAGCTCAGGCAGTCTACTTGCCTTAGACTCCTAGAGTGCTAGGATTACAGGCATGAGCCACTGCGCCCCGCCACATAAGGTTAAATTTATTAGAGATGATGTTATTTAGTTACTGAGTTTCTAAGCAATACTGCAGAATACCCTTTTCTTTCTTTTTCTTTTCTTTTTTCTTTTTTCTTTTCTTTTTTTTTTTTTTTTGCAAACTAAGGACTTTATTTCAAGAGAACACCCTTTTCTGAAATTCTTTGTTTTTGCTTTTAATAGACTAAATTTCGTTATAAGGAATGGATTAGGTACAGATCTTGTTGAAGGCATTAGATGACAAGTTATCTCTTGAAGTTACTCTTTAGAACAAATAGGTTGTATTTTTTTCTGAAGGAATTTTAACATTCATTTATTTGGGAAAATTAGAAGAGCCTGAAGCTAGTGTACAGAGAAGAGCTCTTTTAGATAGTACTTTTTTTATGTGGTTGCCAACCTCTAATTCCTACTCACTTATGGTGAGTTTCAAGTATGGATAGTTTTAAGATGTGGTCAGTTTCCATGACTACTAAATAAAATATGAATTTCTCATGTTACTTTAAGACTATTTGTGGGAGATCTTGATTTGGACTTCTGAGGAGTGCATTATAGTTTAGTAGCCTCTCTTCTGAACCCTGCAAAGATGGTGATTTAGGATAATAGACCTGAGTTATCTTCCTCTCTCTCCATCAGTCAATACTTAGAGACTGTTAATACCTTCTTTTGCTTTTCTTCTGTCAGATGGAAAGAAGGAGTTGGCAGAGGTAGAACAACCTTTAGAAACTTTCTCTAGCAGGGTACCATGATCCCAGATTATAGTAGGAGCCAGAAGACTAAGGTTTAGGCTGGGCTCATGCCTGTAATCCTAGCCCTCTGGGAGGCCAAGGCAGGTAGATCTCCTGAGCTCAGGAGATCAAAGCAAGCCTAAGCAAGAGTGAGTGAGACCCCATCTCTAAAAAGTAGCCGGGCATTGTGGCAGACACCTGTACTCCCAGCTACTCGTGAGGCTGAGGCAAGAGGATCACTTTAGCTCAAGAATTTGACGTTGCTGTAAGCTATAATGCCACTGCACTCTACCGAAGGTGACGGAGTAAGACTGACTCAAAAAGAAAACAAGCAAACAAAAAAGACTAAGATCTAGAAATCCTCAAGGCAAATTTATATGACAGATAAGATGTTTATATGAAGAAACATCAGTCCCTGTGACCTAAATTAAGCTACCTAATCTCTCAATGTCATCATTTCTCTGCTTGTAAAAGGGTAATAGCAATTCCAGTCTCTACCTTCCTCCAGAGTTTGGGAGAAATTTAGTGAGATAACAAATTTAAGTCTATTCTTACAAGGCAACATATTGATGATTGTTAGGAAAATGAACTATTTGCGGTCCCTGAGAGGCCTGACAATCTGTTACCTCTTCCACTGTTGAAGTAGGATTGTTGTCAAAAGCTAATCCACTGCCAAAAAGTAAGCCATTTATCCTGTGCCTAGGTCAGGTCCAATGTGAAAAAAAAGATTTTGATCTTTTGGAATAAATATTACTAACTAGATCGGCACAAAGATGTCCTTTCTCTTTCAGTCTTCCTTTTTTTTTTTTTTTTAAAGTCAGAACAGAAGTGTAATTGTGTTTGATGGTTCACTTTGGGGAAATGTTAGGTTCAATCTGGAATACTTAAAATCAAATATATATTTTTTTAAACCTCTCATTCTAGAAATACATACTCAATAGAGACAGTATTGCCCCCAAAGGGTCAAAAATTGGTTCTCTGGGAGGCAAAAAAAAAAAAAAATGACATTACAATGGTTTGTGGCTCTCCAGGACACGAAAAACATATATAGAATGTACGTGATATTAAAATTTCAAGGAGAGGCTAGGCACCTGTAGCTCAGTGGCTAAGGTGCCAGCCACATACACCGGAGCTGGCAGGTTTGAATCCAGCCTGGGCCTGCCAAACAACAATAACAACTACAACCAAAAAAAGGCTAGGTGTTGTGGCGGGCGCCTGTAGTCCCAGCTACTTGGGAGGCTGAGGGCAAGATAATTGCTTAAGCCCAAGAATTTGAGGTTGCTGTGAGCTGTAACACAACGGCATTCATGGAGACCAGCCAGCCGCAGTGGCTCGCACCTGTAATCCTAGCACTCTGGGAGGCTGTGGCAGGTGGATTGCCTGAGCTCACAGGTTGAGAGACCAGCCTGAGCCAGAGCAAGACCTCATCTCTAAAAATAGCCGGGTATGTGGTGGGTGCCTGTGGTTCCAGCTACTTGGGGAGGCTGAGGCAAGAGAATCACTCGAGCCCAAGAGTTTGAGGTTGCTGTGAACTGTGCCACAGCACTCTACCAAGGGCAACAAAGTGAAACTCTGTCTCAAAAAAAAAATTTTTTTTCATGGGGGTGGTGGGCAACTAGGAATAAATGTCTAAAATTGTTGGGAAGAGGGACAATAATGAGAAAAAGACTGAGAATCTTTGCTCTAATCTAGAACACACATGCAGCTGTTATTTTTTCAAACACGTTTGACCCTAAGCACAGGCAAGCTGCACATTGTCAGGTCAAATAAAGATTGCTATTGATTATTCCTTCAGTCTGAGAGGAACTAAGTTCATAGTAAACTTGAAAGAAGATGAAATTTGTACCCTAAGGGGTAATGATTTCAGACAAACAACATGAACATAAAGTCTACACGTTAGAACCAGTACTTTGTACTTAAATAAAATGTGGTTAAATCTTTAAGGTAAGAGGTTTCCTTTTTTTCTTGCCTCTTTAGCCTTACAGAAAGGCACATCAAGGGTAGGAATGATCTTCAAAGGGTTTCACAGAAAAAGCCAAATTGAGAGAAAGGAGAGGGTGTGGGCCCCAAAGGCAGGAAGGGAATAATTGTCTAAATAGTAATGTAAAGTGTGAAGCATTGAAAACAGGCAAATTGGTGGAAAATTGATGTTTAAGGATTATAGAAATTTTATTTTATTTATTTTATTTATTTATTTTTTTGAGACAGAGCCTCAAGCTGTCACCTTGGATAGAGGGCTATGGCATCACAGCTCACAGCAACCTCCAATTCCTGGGCTCAAGCGAGTCTCCTGCCTCCGCCTCCCAAGTAGCTGGGACCACAGGCTCCTGCCACAATGCCCGGCCATTTTTTGGTTGCAGCCATCATTGTTGTTTGGTGGGCCTGGGCTGAATTCGAACCCGCCAGCTCAGGTGTACGTGGCTGGCGCCTTAGCCTGTTGAGCCACAGGCGCCGAGCCAAGGATTATAGAAATTTTAAGTTTGCTATTACTGTTAGTGTTAATAAACATTTATAAATCCTAAGTATTTTTCCAAACATTTATAAATCCAAAGTATTTTTCCATCCATCTCCTTCATACGTATTAAGTAGGTTTTTCATACACTTAGAACAGATGGGACAAAATTGACTTTCTATATACAATGAAATTGGGAAGAGGCCTGTGTTCTGTAAGGCTTAGCAGCCATGAAACACTAGAATAGCCATATTAAATAATATACTATTAGACCTGGCGCAATGGCTCACACCTGTAATCCTAGCATTATGGGAGGCCAAAGCAGACTGGCCTTGAGCTCAGGAGTTCAAGACCAGTCTGAGCAAAGGGAGACCACTTTTCTTCTAAAAAACAGAAAAGTTATCTGGAAGTTGTGGTAGGTGACTATAGTCCAGCTACTTGGAAGGCTGAGGCAAGAGGATTGCTTGAGCTTAGTAGCTTGAAGTTGCAGTGAGCTAGGCTGATGCCATGGTGCATTAGCCTGGGCAACAGACTGACACTGTTATCTCAAAACAAAACAAAACAAAATATACACACATACTCATAGGGTGACCATAAAGTTCTTGTGCAATTTAACAGGAACTTTATGGCCACCCTATATTTCTTCCTTGCTTAGTCAGCCTGTTCTTTGATATACCTACCCATAACTTGGAAGAAACAGAAACAGAGATTATTTCTCCCTGCTTATGCGTTTCACAGTGATGCTTGGGACAATAAGTACTCTTTTTCCGAGCCAAGCAATTAATAAGTATTACTTGTTATGGGCATTTAACTGCCTTAACAGAAATCCACCTCAGTTCCCTGCCTGTTGATTTCTTAAGATCATAGAATAAAATGGAATGAATCCTAAAGAGTCCTTCAAGCTCCCTGACAACCATATTGTCCACTCATCTCTGTCTCCCACCCCATTTCCAAAACCTGACATACTGTCCTTTTCATAGTTCCTTAGAACCCCACCCTTCAGCTTCTCTTTGTTACCCACTGGGTGGGTGTAACCAAACCTCAGTCACACTGTAGCCCCAGCAGCTGGGCTTCTCTCTCCCCCATTACATTGCAGACATTCTTTTCACATCATTTTGTCCTCTCTGCTGCATTCCCTATATTTGGCTTCATTCCCTCAGTGCAAACTTCTGTTTCAAGGGACAGGAGTTTGCCAATGAGATGCTGGCAGAAAGGGTCCAGTTCTCTCCTTTCTATCTGAAGAGCCCAGTGTCACTCATTAGCATATGAGAAGAATGGTTGTAAATAAACATCAAATGAGGTTAACGAGCTGCAGCTCATCAATATTAATGAAGTCCACCTCACAGCCTTGGAGTGAGGTACCCATGGCTCTAATCACAAGAAGCAGTTTCATAAGGCCCCAGTTATAGGCAGGAAAGGTTAGACATAGCCTGTTGGAATGTTTGTCATTTAATGACCCCAGGAATGCTCCAGAGAAAGGCTATCAGATGCCAGATCTGTGCTTGCAAGCCTATCTTATATTCAGATACATCTGTTTGTCTCAACAGGTGGAAGCCTAGAAGAATAAAGCTGTATCTGCTAAGACAGACTCTAGGATGGGAATACTTGAGGTCAGTTTGCAGTTCCCAAGTCAAAAATGAGAAGCCCAGAGTACCAGGATTTGATCTTTCATTGCCCTTTCATCAGTAACTCCATAGAACTCATACTCTTATTTCCAATTTAGTGAAGGAAGATCTGGGGACATTCTAAAGCCCAACTTCATAAGAAATCAAGAAACTTCCATTTCATGTGGCTCATAAGCAAACCACTCATCAGTTCCCTCTATACAGACCATGTTTGATTCCTATGCCTATATTTAGAGAATTCAAACAATAATAAGTTAGTGAACACTTACTGTGTCCCAAGCATGATACTAGACATTTTTGATGTATTATACAAGATGTATAATCCTCTGCTGGGCGCGGTGGCTCACGCTTGTAATCCCAGCACTTGGGAGGCCGAGGCAGGTAGATTGTCTGAGCTCACAGGTTCAAGACAACCTTAGCTTGTCTCTAAAAATAGCCAGGCATCGTGGTGGGTCCTTGTAGTCCCAGCTACTTGGGAGGCTGAGGCAAAAGAATCGCTTAAGCCCAAGAGTTTGAGGTTGCTGTGGGCTGTTACACCATAGCACTCTACCAAGGGTGACAAAGTGAGACTCTGTCTCAAAAAAATAAAAAAAAATTTATATATACATACACATATATATATGTATGTATCTCACAAAAATCTCATGAGGGTATTTCCATTTTACAGATTAGGAAGTTGAAGCTCACAGATCTGATGTCATATGCCTAAGATCACACATCTAATAAGTGGAGCTCAGATCTAGATCTGTCTGATGAGAATAAAGCCCATGCATGCTCTTTTTTTTTTTTTTTTTTTAGACAGATCCCAGACTAGAGTGCAGTGGAGTCATCATTGCTCACTGCAATCTTAAAACTCTTGGGCTCAAGCAATCTGCCTGCTTCAGCCTGCCAAGTAGCCGGGACTAGAGGCATGCACCGTCACACCAGACTAATTTTTTCTGTTTTGTAGAGGTAGAGTCTCACGATGTTGCTCAGGCTAATAGAAGAGACTCAGGCTTTTAATTACAACACTCTATGGCATCTCAGTCGGTCACATAAAGCACGTGAGCTTCTGTTTTGCTCCTTCCCTTTGGTAAGATTCATGCCCTTCTCTAATTCAAGAGACTAAATGCAAAGTAGTTCTCTAAAAATAGAATTAATTTATTAATTAATTTTAGAATTTTTTTTTTTGACACATAATGTTACTTTGTTGCCCTTGGTAGATTGCCATGGTGTCACAGCTCACAGCAACCTTAAACTCTTGGGCCCAAGTATCCTGTTGCTTCAGCCCCCCAAGCAGCTGGGACTACAGGCACCTGCCACAGCACCCAGCTAGTTTTTCTATTTTTAATAAAGATGGGATCTTGCGCTTGCTGGCCTTGAACTCCTGAACTCAGGCACTCTTCCTGACTCAACCTCCTAGAATGCTAGGATTACAGGGTTGAGTCACCTTGCCTACCTAGAATTAATTTTTTTAATTAATTTCACCTCTTTGAAATTATTTTTAGAAAAGAAATTTTCACTAAATGTATTTTTCTTGGTGTGTACATTTGGAGTCAGAGGACTATATGCTTCAAGAATGTCTGTGTGTGTTGTGCATGTGCACACACATTGGGTAGTAGTGATACTGATTTATCCACTTTGTCACATGAGTTCCTTTTATGATTAAGCATACACCTACACTTTGCACAAAGTCAGCAAATATGGAACACAGAGAAAGCCACCTGGCTCCTATGGCTTAGTTGATTGAGCCTATGATCCTATCCTCAATTACATTGTTTCAACAACTGAACCCTCTGTTTATTACTTAAAGGTCATACTGTTAGCTTCTTCATCTATGCTTTCCTTGGGTGTGAGAAGGAGCACCTGATGCTTCATCAAGTGGTTGTTACCACAAAAACTACACCTAATTGTAAAGAAATCATAGTGAAAAGATCTGAGTGTGAAATAGCCACTTCTCTTTCTTCTGCTTTTCTCTCTTAAATACTCAGGGACCTTACTTGATCATTTTTACTTAGGCTAAATGCCCAGGAATGTTTCCCCAGAATGGCACCCAAAGCCCACCCATGCAGGAGCTCTTCCTGCCACCAAGGTAACCAAGACTAGGAAGCAATTGAAACTGGGCCTTCCTTTCCCAGGCCTGTAGCTGTCAACTTGGCTCAGAAAGAGGCAGACTGATGACTTTGTCGCTCTACCACACTGTTCTCATTTGAGCCTGGTCACATGGCTGTGCCTTCTTATGGCCAAAAAGGATAGGCTGTTTCCCGTTCTTTGCACCCTGGGTTTGGCTTGGGCATCCTTAGATGAAACCATCAGGACCCCCAAACCTTGAAACTTTTCCAGGGGCAAATTGTGTGCAGTGCTGGGAAGGAGGGGCTGTGTAGGGGAGCAGCGGATGGTGTACAGTTGGGGTGTTTGCAAGAGCCAAGGGCTTAGTTCATTGCTGCTTTGTATACTCAGGCACACCAGAAAACTCAGATTAATAGGCTGTTTATTCTTCAGCATGTTCCTTGAATCAAAGGCTCTGGATGGCATTATTGAAGTGTATTTGTGAGAGCGCCCTGGAACACTCCTCCTGGGCTCCACTCACTGAAGAGGAGCGATTGAGTCCTTTCATTTCCCGGGCAGCATCCCTCTCGCTGGTTGCTCACTGTAGTATAAAGGTCTGTGGAACCTTTGTTAGAAACAGAATCTTTTGTTCTGTCTTTATGAGGTCCCATTACCTTCAGCACCTTGGTCTGTAAGAATCTAATTATTTAATGTTCTTGTCTTTGAGCTACCTGAACTTAATGAATACAATCTACTCTATCTCAAGTAGCTGTTTTATTTTGTTTTGTTTTGTTTTCGGCTGTTTGGCACCAGTTCTCTGTTTGGGGAATGGCTATTTCTCATGGTTATTTAAAGGAGTTTTTCCAGGAAAGAAGGAAACAGCTACCTGAACCCTACACTGTGAAGCAAATGAATATGTTTTCTATTAGAAGATCCTGAAATGGGCTCAGCGCCTGTGGCTCAAGCAGCTAAGGCGCCAGCCACATACACTTGAGCTGGCGGGTTCAAATCCAGCCTGGGCCCACCAAACAACGATGACGGCTGCGACCAAAAAATAGCCAGGCGTTGTGGTGGGCGCCTAGTCCCAGCTACTTGAGAGGCAGAGGCAGGAGACTTGCTTGAGCCCAGGAGTTGGAGGTTGCTGTGAGCTGTGATGCCACAGCACTCTACCCAGGGGGACAGCTTGAGGCTCTGTCTCAAAAAAAAAAAAGAAGATCCTGAAATGAATGACATTTCCTCAGACTTTGGAGTTGAAGTATATTGAATTATGAAAGAATTATTTTCTTTCATAATTTAATATATATTGAATTATATATTCTTTGCAGTTTTTTTTTTTTTTTGGCCAGCGCGGGGCTTGAACCCACCACCCCCTCCACTCCCCACCCCCGGTATATGGGGCCAGCACCCTACTCCTTGAGCCACAGGCACCACCTGAATTAAATATTCTTATTCATATATAAGAATTATATATTATTATATATTCTTCATAAGAATATATAGAATATAAGAATTATATATTCTTGGCTCAGTGCCTGTGGCTCAACGGGCTAAGGTGCCAGCCACGTGCACCTGAGCTGGCGGGTTCAAATCTAGCCCGGGCCCGCCAAACAACAATAACGGCTGCAACCAAAAAAAAAATGGCCGGGCGTTGTGGCGGACGCCTGTAGTCCCAGCTGCTTAGGAGGCGGAGGCAGGAGACTCGCTTGAGCCCAGGAATTGGAGGTTGCTGTGAGCTGTGATGCTACAGCGCCCTGTCCAGGGTGACAGCTTGAGGCTCTGTCTCAAAAAAAAAAAGAATTATATATTCTCTTACATTGGAGAAGGTGGCAAAAAATTAGGAGAGAAACTACTTCTCAACTGTTCCTCCCATTTCCGTTTTAGCAACATGCTGGCACACGAGTGATCACGTACCCTGTTCCCTCTGGCAGATATACTTCTCTGTAGCCTGGAAAATATTGTATTTCAGGCCTCCACAACTTTTTGTTTTTTTGTTTCTGGAGACAGAGTCTCAGTTTGTCGCCCTCAGTATAATGTCATAGCTCACAGCAACCTCTAACTCTTGGGCTCAAGTGATTCTCTTGCCTCGCCCTCCCAAGTAGTTGGGACTACAGGCACCTGCCACAATGCCCAGCTATTTCTTAGAGACAACTTTTGCAGGCACAGACACACACACACGTACACACGTACCACACAACTATACCCGTCCTGTGTATCCCCTTAACACACAGGCATCCAGTCTATTGCAAAGGTACTTGAAGTTCACTCATCACTATACACAGTGTATTCAGCGCATAATAGATACTCTTACATATCAAACAAAGCCAGTACAAATAATAAGCAATAGTTTTGACTCTGGTACAACTCTTAATTACCAGTGATAAGCCTGAAAATGAAATCAGAGTTACATATCTGGGGTTAAAACTCTAGAAACTATCTGGCATCCTATACCCCAAGGTACTACCAGTGAGGTGCACGTTGGAAAAGTGGAAGCTCACTCTCTAAAAGACACTGTCCCCTAGTTTCCCTCACAAACCAGCACAGCTGTTTGGATGAGACTATTTGCCGTATATACACTGCGACTAAGATACATGTACACACCCTGGCATTCCGCCTGATTCCTTCCCTGAAGTCCATCTGTTTATCCAGTTCCAAATCCCAGAAGGCAGTCACCAAAAAGTAAATAGTGAAAAGGGACAGGTTTTTTTCTTTCTTTTCTTGATAAACATGTTCCAGTGAACGAAACAGATTTTGCAAACACATTCCTTCTAGTAAATCTTACCTCACAGCTGTGTGAGAAAAGTTTAGAGGAGAGAAGGATGGGTGCAAAAGGGTCCCAGGACTTGATTAGAAGAAATAAAAAGTTCAGAAATCCACAAGGCAGGGGACAATTCAGTACTGTCTACTTCTTGTAGGATGGAAATTTATTTTTTCCCCTCATTCTCACTCCTCATCCTAAACCTGGGATCTTTGGTGGTCTTACCAAAGATAAAGTACTGGCTGCAGGTATCAGCTTCTTTAGCTGAAATGTGACCTGTCGAAACTTTATCTTTAGAGGATGTGCCCTGCACTTCTGATGTACCCTCTTCCCCTCCCACTAACCTTGCTTTCTTCCACTCCAATTGTAATGGTCCCCTGGATTCAGACAATGGTGTATTGCCCCAAAGCACCCCATTAGGCCTGTCTCCGCTTCACATCCACCGCTTTGGCTAGAAAAATGAGAGACTGAGCTCAGATCAAGAACTTGGATTCTGAAGATTAGGACAAGCACAAGAAATTGACCTTTTGCCTCAGAGGCGGCTGGATGTTTGTGTGTCTCTGTTCAATGTCGAATTGGCTCACTGAACCATTCAGGAGTTGTTTTTTAAAAATGTTCTCCTCACTCCTCATTTGCGGGTCAGATGCTTTGGATAATCCAGTGGAATTCTCTCTGCTTCACTGCTGGTTGCTGCCAGACACAGAGTGCTAAAATCCTGTCAGTTGGTGACTTGAAATGATGATGTGTGAAACAGTGCTGTGATTTGGACATCCTGCGCTCATTCACAGAGACTGCTTTGCCAGTTAACTATAATAGTGAAATGTGACAGCACTGAGAAAAGTACAATTTCTACAGCCCTTGTCTTATCTTTATTCTGGGAACAAAGTACCTGCCTGTGTCCCCACCCTCCCCAATGGCAGTATGTAGCTCCAGTAATCCGTAAGCCTCAGAATTGTGTTTCATTCAGTATTGACCCTTTCCTAGGCCTCATAAAGGACGTCTTTAACAGATTGCAAAATGCCAGAGACAAATAGCACTTGTGTGCAGAATAGGAAAGTGGGAACAAAACACTCTTGCTGCTGGTTCCTGTCTCCTACTCTTTGCACTTGAGGTCCCTTCTTTCCCCAGATTGCATGGCTGGCTCCTTCTCCTCTGGTGAGGTCTCAGCTCAAATGGTACTTTCTCAAAGACATTATCCCACCCCATCTGTGGTCTGTCAGTCACTCTGTATCACATTATTCTGTTTTACTTATGTCATCATCCTTCTCACCTCCTAAAAGTATTTATTTCTTTGGCTACTCCTACACACACACACACACACACACACACACACTAGAGGTGAGTACCATGAAAACAGAGATTTTTGCCTATCTTATCTATTTCTCTTTCCCTAGAATTAAGCATAGTCCCTGGCAGACAGTTGCGCTTAACATTTAAAGGTAAGAATATAGCAATTAAAAACTCCCAAAGCACGGCTTGGCGTCTGTGGCTCAATCGGCTAAGGCGCCAGCCACATACACTTGAGCTGGTGAGTTTGAATCCAGCCCCAGCCCACCAAACAACGACAGCTGCAACCAAAAAATAGCCAGGCGTTGTGGCGAGCACCTGTAGTCCCAGCTACTTGGGAGGCAGAGGCAGGAGAATCGCTTGAGCCCAGGAGGTGGAGGTTGCTGTGAGCTGTGATGCCACAGTACTCTACCCATGGTGACAGCTTGAGGCCCTGTCTCAAAAAAAAAACCAAAAACTCCCAAGGCAAATATACATGGTTACTATCAGGAAGTGTTAAAGGCAGACAGACAAATAGCTTGAGGAATGGATTGAAAATACATAGTTTCTTACACTGATTTTAATGTCTTATTAATAATAACAAATTAAATGTGTTGAGTAAAAATCATATAAATTCAGGGCGGCGCCTATGGCTCAAAGGAGTAGGGCACCGGCCCCATATGCCAGAGGTGGCGGGTTCAAACCCACCCTCAGCCAAAAACTGCAAAAAAAAAAAAAAAAAAATACATAAATTCAGTTGCCTTTCATTTCTTCTGACTCATACTAAACTATTCTCTAGTGAGCAGGTTAAGTCAGGGTCATGGAGATCCTTGCCAGATTGGCATAATTGAGGCCACAAAGGCTGCCCATTTCCAGATTTCCATTGGACAGTGCTGGCTTTCCCTAGGGCAGGTGCCAGAAGAAACTGGTCCAACAATTTAAAGCAGTTTAAAGCCCAGCCTGGATATCTTCACCCAGCTTTTATTCCATTGCTGCCTGCCTGCAGTTCCCAAAGGGACAACATTCCTGTCTGCACCTTGGGGGCCTTGCAGCTCCGTCAGTTGAGAAAGCCATGGAGGACGAGTGGGATGTGTCTTAATTCTGACCTGCCCAGTGTGAGACTGTATGACAAACACTTTTTTTTTTTTGCCTGGCAGACACATAGCTCTTGTATCCTCAGAAGTCCTTCACCCAAATGAGAATAATTAGCTTCTCAGACGTTATCCTTTGTCTTGTTGGGGGAAGATCAGTGTCTAGTGTCAAGAGAGAGATACTAGGCTCGGCACCTGTGGCTCAACGGGCTAAGGTGCCAGCCACGTACATCTGAGCTGGCGGGTTCGAATCCAACTTGGGCCTGCCAAACAACAATGACAGCTGCAACCAAAAATGGCTGGGCGTTGTGGCGGGTGCCTATAGTCCCAGCTACTTGGGAGGCAGAGGCAGGAGACTCGCTTGAGCCCAGGAATTGGAGGTTGCTGTGAGCTGTGATGCCACGGCACTCTATCCAGGGTGACAGCTTGAGGCTCTGTCTCAAAA